>SJYC01138515.1:0-58911 GCA_006408675.1 Madoqua kirkii
TATTGAAGGCAGGAGGAGAAGGGGATGACAGAGGATGAGATGGTTCTCTGGCATCACCAACTCAATGGACATGAGTTTAGGTAGGCTCTGGGAGTTGGTGATGGACAGGGAGGCCTGGTTTGTTGCAGTTCATGGGGTTTCAAGAGTTGGACATGACTGAGTGACTGTACTGAACTGATGTCAAGCTATTTTTCATTGTATTGGGATAACCTATTTTCTGTCTTTTGAAGCTAGTAGGACTTTCCTTTTACGCTTGGTGTTCCAAAATTTTACCACAATATGTCTGGATTTTTGAAATTCAATCTTATTTTTCATTCACTCTGCTTAGCACTCAATGAACCCTATTAGTCTGAAGACTAATAACTTTCTTCAGCTCTGGAATTGCCACCCACCATCCCATTATTTCTTCACTTCCATTTGAGCTGTTCTTTCCTTTTGAAACTCTTGTTACACACACAGTGGAACTTCTGGGTCTACCCTCCATAGCTCATGACTCCTGTTTTCTATTTCTTTGTCCTTCTAACTTCACTTTAGGAGAATTCCTTGTTTTGATCTTCATGTCACTAGTTTCCCTGACCTGTGTTATTCTGATAATGCCTTATTTTTGAAGTTAATCTTCAGTTTTTGCTAAATATTTGCAATTAATTTTTAATGGGTAAAATATCCCCTCATCGCTCTAAAAATAGAAATTCTAGTTATCATAATTTTTTAAAAGAAATAATTTCATTGATTTATTTATGACTGTGCTGGGTCTTCGTTGCTGTGGGGGCTTTTCTCTAGTTGTGCAAGTGGGGGCTACTCTTTCCTCATCGCAATGTGCAGGCTTCTTATTGTGGTGTCTCCTCTTGTTGTTTCCAGGCTCTAGAGCACAGGCTCAACAGCTGTGGTCCACGGGCATGCTCCAAGGCATGTGGATTCTTCCCAGACCAGGGGTCGAATCTGGGTCTCGTGCACTGGCAGGCGGAGTCTTTACCAGAGAAGTCCGATGTAAGAAATAATTTCATTGATTTATTTATGACTGTGCTGGGTCTTCGTTGCTGTGGGGGCTTTTCTCTAGTTGTGCAAGTGGGGGCTACTCTTTCCTCATCGCAATGTGCAGGCTTCTTATTGTGGTGTCTCCTCTTGTTGTTTCCAGGCTCTAGAGCACAGGCTCAACAGCTGTGGTCCACGGGCATGCTCCAAGGCATGTGGATTCTTCCCAGACCAGGGGTCGAATCTGGGTCTCGTGCACTGGCAGGTGAAGTCTTTACCAGAGAAATCCAGTGATATCTTTGTGTCCTCTACTGATTGATGTAGTTCTTCTATGCTGTGTTTGATTTTATCATGGTGTTGATTTTTCTCAAGAGTTTGGAGATTCTTGGTTACCATTATGTACTTCTTTTTCCTCTCCTATTCTCCCCTCTCTTGTTTTTTGCTTCTGTTAATTAAATGAGTCTTTTCTGTCATTTATAGGATTGTGATTAGGAAGGAGGTCAAATGGGGGTGCTTGATCTTCCATCTGGATCTGATCTGCATTTTTAGCAAAGCAACTAAGTTTGGAAGTTTGAAACTAGAGACACTAGGGCTGAGAGATTTCTTAGTGTAAATATATTTCAGCAGAGTTAATGAAAACTTGGAGTGCTTACAAAGTTGGATATATTACATGTGTGACAAATTATATATAAACCAGATTTCATTTCCTGTTTTTTTTTTTTAATCAGCAAAGGAAAAATGGCAAGAGATCTAAATCTCTTATGTTTTAGCTATACATTTTAAGGGATAATATATACTTGGACATTTTCAGCATTTGCTGTTAAAATGAATAAATCTTTACAGTAAACCCCACCCTGCCAAGCATAAGTTCTAGCCAGAGATGAGCCCCTCGTTGGCTACAGCCCAGGTTTTGTTCAGAAGGCCTGCCGGCCGCAGGCTGCTGCTGTTAGCAACCGCAGAGCCATCTTTCTCACTTGTCTCTCATCACTATGGTGATTCTTGTTAAATAAAGTGAACAGTCCTGATCGTGTGCACTGGTACCTTATTTCGTGTATTATCTGTGGCTGTCAGTTTCTACAAACAGCCACCATCTAACTAATAAATACTTGTGAATGCCTACTATGAGCTTGGACCTAGAGACACAAATAGGGCACAATGCTTTCCCTCAAGGGAGGAAAATGCAAAATCCGTAGATTTCATGGATCATCCAGCAAGTGAAGCCCAGCTTGATACATTTTTCTGGTTCTTGAATTTAAAAGAGTTTTGTTTGCATAGGTATAATCCCTTAAAAATCATGCCTAATTTCAAACAGGAGATAACTACAGAGTTCAAAATTCAAAATGACATGAAAAGTTATCCCCATTCACATTCTTTCCTCATCTCCCACTCCTCTAGGTGACTTTTTTTCATTAGATTCTTGTTTCTACTAGTGTTTCCTTATGCATTATGTATGGATATATATTTAGATTTTTCTCTTCTTAACAAGGGTGCCATGCAATGTATTTACCAATATACCCTGGAGATCTTTTCACATTGGTTCATAAAGATCTCCCTCATTTTCTTTCACAGCTCTAGGTAGTCCCCTTGGTTGATGTATCATAGTACATTAATGAGTCCCCTATTGAGGGACACTTGGGAAGCTTTCAATCTTTTGCCATTACAGTGAACACCCCAATTAATAATCTTGTGTCTGTCATTTCTATGTATGCAGAAGTATTTGCAGAATTGATTTCAGAAGTGATACTGGTGCATTAAAATGTACTTTCATGTAAACTTTTGGTAGATTTTGCCAGCTGTCCCTTTAGAGCTGCCCCTTTACATTTTTGTCTCTTTCAACAATGTCTGAGAGCACCTCTTTCTCCTGGGTAAGACTATGTCTGATCCTTTCTCATCTTTTCAGTTAAGTTGCTTAGTCGTGTCCAATTCTTTGCAACACCAGGCTTCCTCGTCCATCACCAACTCCTGGAACTTGCTCAAACTCGTGTCCATTGAGTTGGTGATGCCATCCAACTATCTCATCCTCCGTCGTTCCCTTCAGCTCCTGCCTTCAATTTTTCCCAGCATCAGGGTCTTTTCCAGTGAGTCAGTTCTTTGCATTAGGTGGCCAAAGTATTGGAATTTCAGTTTCAGCATCAGTCTTTCCAATGAATATTCAGGACTGATGTCCTTCAGGATTGACTGGTTGGGTCTCCTTGTAGTCTAAGGGACTCTCAAGAGTCTTCTCCAACACGACAGTTCAAAAGCATCAATTCTTCAGTGCTCAGCTTTCTTTATGGTCCAACTCTCACATCCATACATGAATACTGGAAAAGCCATAGCTTTGGAATAGATGGACCTTTGTTGGCAAAGTAATGTCTCTGCTTTTTAATATGCTAAGTTGGTCATATTTTTGCTTCCAAGGAGCAAGCGTATTTTAATTTCATGGCTGCAGTCACTATCTGCAGTGATTTTGCAGCCCAAGAAAATAAAATCTGTCACTGTTTCTGTTGTTTTCCCACCTGTTTGCAATGAAGTGATAGAATCGGATGCCATGATTTCATTTTTTTGAATGTTGACTTTTAAGCTCGTTTTTTCACTCTCCTCTTTCACTTTCATCAAGAGGCTCTTTAGTTCCTTTTCACTTTCTGCCATAAGGGTGGTGTCATCTGCAAATCTGAGGTTATTGATATTTTTCTTGGCAATCTTGATTCCAACTTGTACTTCATGCAGCCTGGCATTTCACATGATATGCTCTGCATATAAGTTAAATAAACAGGGAGACAATATACAGCCTTGATGTACTCCTTTCCCAACTTGGGACCAGTCCATTGTTCCAAGTCTGGTTCTAACTGTTGCTGCTTGACCTGCATACAGGTTTCTTAGGAGCTAGGTAATTCTCAGCTCTTTAAGAAATTTCCACAGTTTGCTGTGATCCACACAGTCAAAGATTTTAGCATAGTCAGTGAAGCATAAGTAGATGTTTTTCTGGAATTCTCTTGCTTTTTCTATGATCCAGGGGACATTGGCCATTTGATCTCCAATTCCTCTGTCTTTTCTAAATCCAGTTTGAACATCTGGAATTTCTCAGTTCACATACTGTTGAGGCTTAAGAATTTTCAGCATTACTTTGCTAGCATGTGAGATGAATGCAATTGTGCAATAGTTTGAAGATTCTTTGGCATTGCCTTTCTTTGGGATTGGAATGAAAACTGACTTTTTTCAATCCTGTGGCCACTGCTGAGTTTTCCAAATTTGCTAGCATATTGAGTGTAGTACTTTCACAGCATCATCTTTTAGGATTTGAAATAGCTCAGCCGGGATTCTATCACCTTCACTAGCTTTGTTCGTAGTGATGCTTCCTAAGGCCCACTTGACTTCTGGCTCTAGGTGAGTGACCACACCATTGTGGTTATCTGGGTCATTAAGATCTTTTTTTGTATAGTTTTTCTTTGTATTCTTGCCACCTCTTCTTAATATCTTCTGCTTCTGCTAGGTCCATATCATTTCTGTCCTTTATTGTGCCCATCTTTGCATGAAATGTTTCCTTGATATCTCTAATTTTCTTAAAGAGACCTCTAGTCTTTCCCTTTCTGTTGTTTTCCTCTATTTCTTTGCATCCATCCCTGGAAAGGCTTTCTTTTCTCTCCTTGCTATTCTTTGGAATTCTGCATTCAGATGGGTATATCTTTTCTTTTCTCCTTTGCCTTTCGCTTCTCTTCTTTTCTCAGCTATTTGTAAGGGTGCGACCATGTCTAATCCTTTCTTGTCTTCCAGTACCAAATAATACTCGCAGATTTCCCCCTTTCCCTCACAGTGTTGTCTTTTTCCTCCAGTATTGTGCAAGTCTCTTTTAGCAGAAGTTTCTTATAGACACTTATAAGTAGACAGTGTTACATTTACTGTATGGTGTACCAGATGAAGAATTGTTGAAGGAAACCCAGAATATTTAAGGGATGATGTGGAATGCAGGTGGCTGGGGTCCAGGTTCAAGCTGCTGAGTAGTATGAAGAAAGCTCAGGGACAGATTGTGGAGAACTTGGGCTGCCAGACACCAAAAGATTTGGATTTTTCCTTCAGGCAACAAGCAGCCATTGAAAGTTTCACAGTAGAGGGAGAAGATGGCCATGTCCATGTCAAGGCAGATTAATTCCAGTGGCCCCAGGATGGGAAAAGACTAAAGACTGCAATTTTTAATTCCTACACGTACCTGCTGTGGCTTGCTATGGTAAGAAATGTGTAATATTGCTATGTACCAGTTGTGTGTTACCTCACATGCAGCTGGGTGGGGGAGAATTCCTTAGCCAGAAGGGATAATGTCTCCATTAACTTTCTGACTGGAAGAGGGGAGGGGTCACTTTCCCTTTGGCCCCTCAAGGATTGTCCTCATCATTGTCATTCAACTCACAGTAACTGAAACCCCAGTCCCTCTAAGATCACAGAGCAGCTCCTGCCTTTGAGCTGAGGTTTCTTATCTACTGTTCTTTTGATATTATTTCCCGGGGAGAGGCGGTCCCGCTGGGGCCATCCCTCCTTCCAGACATAAGAGAGCGTGTCACAAGCACGAGAAGAAGGCGTGCTTCCCAAGGCTTCTTTCAGCTGTTTTCTGTCGAATGGCCTCGCGGAACACGGTCACCGGCTCGGTGAGGGTGCGAGGGGCTGCGATGCTAGGTGCGGTTTCCATGGCAGTGAGCTCCCAGGCTGCACGACCCGCCAGGCTGCTGATTCACTCCCAACTCCGCATGGGCTCAACTGCTTTGCTGTTGGCAGCCGCCCTCTCCGCTCCTCTTGGTTCCTGGAGCTTTAGAATTTCTTTGGTTACTTCCTTTATGAGTCTGGTCTCTGTGTGAGAGAGCTGAAAGTTCTGAGCTTATGAAAAGTGCGACTTTTGTCTCTGAGCAATCAATGGCAGGAATTCAGAACGTGAGGGTGGAAAAGTACCGGGAGATGGACCTCTCTGGAAGGAGGCTGGAACTCCGAGGTGAGGCTGATTCTGAGGCCTGAGCTTCCTGCGAAGGGTGGTGGGAAGACGCATCCCCTGGCAGAGAGGGTCCCCCCAAAAGGGCCACGGGATTCTCCTCCCAGAAGTCATCGGCACACAGGTTGTTAGAATTCGGAGTCTGTCCGTCTTCATTTCATCTGATCTCTTCATTTAATTAACTGTAGGGAATTACCTGGCTGTCCAGTGGTTAGGATTCTGCCCTTCCACCACAGGGGGCCTGGGTTCGATCTGCAAGGGGTTCAATCTGCAAAGGTAAAGGTTAAATTTACCGTTAGAAGATTGTATATGTTGCAGTTACTTGCTGACAGAAATGTCTGCTCAATCATTGTCCATAACTTTTCAGTGAGGACACAGTATCACATGATTACTGGGAATTCGGGGTCATGGAAGGGAAATGAAGGATCTTAAGTAGAGAAGGACGTTAAAGTCAGGCTCAAGTTCACGCATCCTCTTTCAGCAAGTGCTTCTGGTGTTCCTGTCAGCCGTGTTTCCTGATGCTGTGTCTTCAGCCCTGTGGTGTTGGGGACCAGGCAGCTTTGCAGGCCTGGGACCCTGTGGGCTCTGCCCATCAAGGACACCTGGCTCTGGGCTCTGCCTCGAGGGTAAGTCCTGGCGAAGCAGGCTTATCTCCCAGTTAACACTTAGAAGAGTTTCATGGCAGGGATGGAGACAAAGGCTTGAGGTACGGGACAAGACACTGTTTGGGAAATGAAAATGCTTTGGATGGTTCTATCCAAAACAGTCACGATGGCAACAACAGCAAGGGCTGCCGGGGTGTGGAGTTCTTCCAACTGCTTAAGACTCCAAAAAAGTGGCCCCCAAGTCACATTTTCTTCTGGGACATGCTGAAGAATCACTGAACAGAACATATTTTAGTATCAAGTGCTACTGGAAAACAAAAGGGTTAAACTCAATTTAAGCCCCAAAATGAGTCGAAGCAATTTATTTAGTTTTCTTCAGGGGCAAAATATTCTTTGTCATAAATCATCTGCAGTTAAGTCATAAACATAGAGTGAAATTCCCTTTAGTAACCCCCTAAGCTAATTAAATGCATTTCTTCGGTTCCATATCACGAGCAGCAAAAGGGAAAGGAAAGAAGGAAAGAGCAAGTCAATTAGTCCACGTGATGCCTCTGTGGTTAGACATGTTTTTCAGCACTTGCTGTGGTTCTCGACTCTGAAACAGGAAGTGAGTGAAGCCAGCCCAAACCCTTGCCACCAGCGGCTGAATGTGCTCGGGATTCAGGGAGGCGGGCAGACAGCCAGATGATAGTCCAAGGCTCGGCCACTGGGGCTTGGCCCACTGGGGTAGCTGGGGAGGTGGGGGAAGTGGAGACAAGGTGCGGAGGTGAGAAAGGGAGGCCCACCCAGGTGTGGAACCAAGCCTGGAGGAGCTGAAGGAGGAGGAATGACGAGCGGGCAGAGCCCGCTGGCTTGGGGATGTGGGCCCCACGCTGCGTGTGCAGAGGCCTTCACACAGGGGAAGCGGGTTTCCCAGAGGACTGGCTGGTGAGTGGATAAGGAAGGTGAAGTTGTCAGGGGTGCAGGGAGTCCAGGGAGGAAACTACGGCCAGATCCAGAGGGAGAAGAGATCGGAGTGTGGTTGGAGGGCTGGGCACAGACTCGAGAGAATTACGCTCCCCTGCTCTCTCCTTCCACCCAGCTGACTGAGTGGAGGAGGAGCTGCAGGGAGTCAGCTCACCCCCCAGGGCCTCTGAGCTGGGGGGCTGTCGGGCAGGCCACGCAGTCGTCAGGACAGGATCATGGCAGTGAGCCTGGGTGGGCTTGATGGGGGGGCAGAGGCAGCAAGAGTAATGAGTTTGAGTTTAATTAATGGTATTAGGCACTGTATCAGTCAGAGTTCTGCCAGAGAGACAAAATCAGAAAGATATTAAAAAGAGAAAGAGGTTGATTTATTGCAGGGCTTACGTGTAGGGCTCCTGAGGCTAGTTGAAAATCCGCAGGGCAGGCTGTGAGGAAGTGCAGGCTGGGACCGTCAAGGAGGAGCTGACAGTGCTTCTTGCTCAGGGAATCCTCAGTTTTGCTCTGAAGACTCTCATCTGCCTGGATGAGGCTCATCCAGGTTACCAAGGATAATCTCCTTTACTTAGTCTCTGAAGAGTGTAGAGCTTCCTTGGTGGCTCAGACAGTAAAGTGTCTGCCTATAATGTGGGAGACTCCCTATCCCTGGGTTGGGAATATGCTCTGGAAAAGGAAATGGCAACCCACTCCAGTACTCTTGCCTGGAAAATCCCATGGATGGAGGAATGTGGTAGGCTACAGTCCATGGGGTCTCCAAGAGTCGGACACGACTGAGCAACTTCACTTTTTCACTTTCACGTCTAAGCAAAGTTGGTACATGACCCTAACCGTCATGGATAGAGAACTACAGAATCTGAAATATTCAAGTAGCAGGGAATGAGTGAAGGAAAAATGGTATTTCTCCCATCCCAAACTCCTGGAACTGCTCCCCAGAGGAAGCCACAGTTAAGAGTTCCTATGTCTTCATTCAGATGGGTGAGGGACCTGGGCAGGAAATGGGGGTTTTTCAGCATTTGGGTAGACGCCAAGCTGTAGGACTGGGTGGGAGCACCCAAGAAGACTGTGAACGTCACACAGGAAGAGAAGGGCAGACTCTGAGGATACCACAGATGGGGACTTGGCAGGCAAGAGACCAGAGAGGGGCATATGGAGCCTTGTCCTACAGAATCCCGACCAGCTTATGCGTGACGAGTGAGTCCAGAGCATGCACCCAAGAACTCAGGCTGGGCGAGCAGCAGCAGATCAGGCAGCAGAGCCCCCGGGGGGATGGCCTTCTTGTCTCTGGTCTGGCGGGAGGAGGCACCTTACCCTCGCCTACCCCTGGGGCCCTGTGTTCAGGGAGGAGATCAGAGCTTTCTCTCCATGCTGCTGAGAGCAGAGACCAGGGGTTCTTGGCGCTTTGCTTAGGGTTCACCTTAGTGAGTTCTTAGTTGAGCAGAGGTCGTCTTGGAGGCTCATTTGGGATTGTGTACAAGAATTTGAGGCCAAGAGGCTGGTACTGTGGGAGGAGAGAGGGGCAGACCCAGCCCGTGGCAAGAGGAAGGGTGAGGAGGAAAGATGGCCAGTGAGCCCTGCGCAGAGGGGCTTTTGCAGACAGTGCCGTTTTGATGCTATATCCTGTTGTAAACCTGGAGGGGCAGAGTGAGCACAGACTGACAACACGTTTACTTACTGTGCTTTACCCTGTGGAGCCTGATGCCAGCTCTTGATTGTTAGCATCAGAGCTGAACTGCATGATTGCACTCTGGCTTAATAATGCCAGCGTAAATGTGGAACTGAGCATGCATGCAAGGGGGCAGCAGCCTCTGTTCCTTGGTCACAGCCATGGTGGTCTAGCCTAGGCTCCCCTAGTCCCATTGGCTGGGATAGCTCCCTGTGCCCTCTCACGTGAGCCATGATCGAGACTGAGTTATCTGGTGAGAAGACCCCTTGGAAACCTGGGAAGGACTCAGGCAGAAGTTTGGCAGCAGTTTAGTTACAGACCTTCACACTTTTTGTCCTAAGAACCTTGTAGAAGACCAATGAGTACCCTGAAATTTCCTCATATCTCAATAACAGCATGCAATGGCACCTCTGGTGAATCTAGGCAACAGGGGAAAGCTCCAAGCCGGATTCACATTTAACTGCAGTCAAGAGCTCTCACAGTTGATCACTAGCACTGGCAGAGAAGAAGGGGGAGTGGGGGAGAGTCTAACAAGAACTTCCTGGAAGGAGAAGGTCTTACCCCGAGGAGGAGCTGCTGTAACAAAGATTGAAAATCAGTAGGAGGAGGTTGAGAGAAGATGTAGATGGGCCTGGAGGGCATCTAGATGTGGTCAGCCTAGGAATAACTGCTTTAGGAAAAGAGTGGGTCCTTGGAAGGCAGACTCAGTGTTCCTTGGAGACAGCAGTTACTGATAAAGGAACTGAAGATGCTTAGAGGTTGGGAAGAAACCCTCTGTAGTTTAGTTTGCTCTCCTTTTCCCAGTGTTTTGAGGTAGACCATTAGGTTACTGGCAGGCTCTTTCTTCTCGGTTAATAAAGGTGGTAATAACTATAAGTTTTCCTCTAAGCGCTGTTCAGTTGCATACCATAAGTTGTGGTATGTTGTGTCTTCATTTTTATTCATCTCAAAGTATTTTCTGGTTTTCCTTTTGACTCCTTCTTTGACCCATTTGTTGTCTAGGAGTGTGCTGTTTAGTTGTCATGTATTTGTGAGCTTTGGGGAGCCCTTCTCTCCTGGCTCTGCAGAGAGTAGGTGAAAGAAACTGTCCTTTATAGTCACAGAGGAGGGGGCCCTGGAGCCCAGTACTACCAACATACAGGATTGGCCACTAACAGCTGGTCCAAGAAAATAGAACTCACTGAAATTTAAGTAACATAATAGGTATTATAGCACATTTATAAGAATATCATAAGAAAAATAGTGAAAAAGGAAAAACAAAATTATTCTGCAGATGAAGAAAAGACACCAGAAAAATGTTGCTAAAGGTAGGGGAAAATTGCATCCTAACCTTTCCATATATATAAGGCAAAACCAATACAATATTGTAAAGTAATTAGCCTCCAATTAAAATAAATAAATTTAAATTAAAAAATAAAGGCATTAGCCACACACACACAAAAATAATAGCTCAGTGAAGTAGTTGCAGCTTTGAAGAAAGACCACACAGCAGAAATTTAAGACCTTAGGAAAGAAGGAGCTAAATAAAAGGAAGATAGTGAACTATCAGGTCTTGGAAGAAATCAGGAGCGAAACAGAAGAAAATACAAAATCAGAAATGAACGCTAAATTAAAAGGAGCTTGAAAGAGAGTAGAGCAGAAAGCACAAAAAGGCATATAGAGGTTATCAGTGAGGAAAAACCTGAAACAGCAGTAAGATAATGAGACAGGTTAGAGAATCGCTAAAAACTGTGAAAGGCTTTGAAATGGGTCAAAAGGATTATGAGGCATCTTTAATGGAAAACTATGCTTTGGAGTGGAATGGAAAACTAAACACTACTTTCTGGATTATCCCCTCCTGGGTCTGCACCTTTGTGCTATTTTATAATTTTGTAAATTGTAAATGGGGCTTCTCCAATAGCTCAGTGGTAAAGAATCCACCTGCTGTGCATAAGGTGCAGGAGATATGGGTTTGATCCCTGGGTTGGGAAGATCGCCTGGAGGAGGAAATGGCAACCTGCTCCAGGATTCTTGCTGAGAAAATCCCATGGACAGAGGAACCAGGCAGGCTACAATCCATAGGGCATGAAGAGTTAGATAGGACTGAGCGAGTGAACATACACAAACACGCAAATTGTAAATACCCAATAGCAATGCAAGTGATTTCTTTCTTTTTTTGATGTGGACCGTTTAAAAAAAGTCTTTATTGAATTTGTTACAATCTTGCTTCTGTTTTATGTTTGTTTTTTTGGCCATGAGACATGTGAGATCTTCGCTCCCTGACCACCCGCATTGGAAGGCAAAGTCTTAACCACTGGAATGCCAGGGAGGTTCCCAATGTGATGATTTTAATTTTACACATGCAAATTAATTATTTATGATGGAAGAAATAATTTTTGTAGGCGGAATAATGCTCCCTGCAAAATGTCCATGTCCTAATCCTTGTAACTTGTGAATATGTTACTTTACATGGCCAAAAGGGTTTTGCAAATATGATAAGCTTATGATCTTGAGATAAGGAGAGTCTCCTGAATTATCCAGAAGGGTCCAGTGTAACCACAAGGATCCTTTCACCAGTCGGGTCAGTGTTAGAGAAGGAAATGTAACAGTGGAAGCTGAGGTGGGAGTGATGCTGTCATGAACCAAAAATGAAGGCAATCTCTTGAAGCTGGAAAAGGGCAGGAAACAGACTGGAACACCCATTTTAGATTTCCGACCTCTGAATTGTAAGGTAATACACTTGTTTTAAGCCACTAAATTTGTGATTGCAGCAATAAGAAACTAATACACCCCCCAAAATGTCAATTTTATTTATATCTATTTGTAGATTCATTTTACACTCTATGTATGTCTCTATCCTTTGAATTCTCCTTTAAGCTGGTTGCAACATCTTATTAATCAATGAATTAAAAATGTTGTATTTGCTTATTTTATGAGTTCATGATTTCACTCTTTTAAAAAAGTAGTTTTTGACCATGTTGCCAACATCATTTAATAAGAAAGAGCAATCTTTCAATAGCTTTGTGAAATGGTGCTGGGAAAACTCGACACGCAAAAGAATGAGCTGTCCCCTTATCTAATACCATATGCAAAAATTAAGTTAAAATGGATAAAACACCCAAGTGTAAGGACTAAAACTGTAAAACACTTTTTTATTTTATTTTTTTGTCCATGTGGCTTGCAGGATCTCAGTTCCCTGACCAGAAGCTGAGCCTGGGTCACAGCAGTGAAAGGGCAGAATCCTAACCCTAGACCACTAGGAAGCTCCCAACTATAGGACTCTTAGATGACAACATCAGGGAAATTTTCATGACACCGGATTTGGTAGTGATTTCTTGGATATGACACTAAAGGCAAAAACAAAAAACAAAACACAAATCACCAAACTAGATTTCATCAGAGGTAAAAACTTTTATGCATCAAAGAATACTACCAACAAAGTAAAAAAGTGGGAGAAAATATTTGTAAACACCTATTTGATAACAAAGTATATGGAGAACTCCTAAAATTAAATAACAAACCCTCCAAACAACCCAGTTCAAAAATAAGCAAAAGACTTGAATGGACCTTTATCCAAAGAAGATATATAAATGTCTAGTAGGCACTAGGGAGATGCTTAATATCAGTAATCATGAAGGAAATGCAAATCACAATGAGATACCACTTCACACTTATCAGAATGACTGTGATAAAACAGAAAACAAGCGTTGGTATGGACATGGCGAAAATGCAACCATTGTGCACTGCTAGTACAAATGTAAAATGGATTTGATTATATTTAAAAAGAATCTTCCACCCTGCTATTGGAAAGATGGAGTAGATATGCTTTTTCCTATTTCTCCTGTCAAGTACAACTAAAAAACTCCTGGAAGTTGTATATAAAATGAACACAAGAAGACTCTGAAAGGTAGAGAGATAGAAGCTGACAAAGTAAAAAACTCCTGGAAGTTATATATAAAATGAATACAAGAAGACTCTGAAAGGTAGAGAGATAGAAGCTGACAAAGTAAAGGACTCAACGAAGCCTGCTCTCTGTGGCCAAAGGGCCAGAAAGATATAACCTCGCAAGACAGAAAACTTTTAGACAGTAACTACTCTACTTCAGCCAGACTCCAAAGAAGAAAATGATGGCCCCACCCCATCTGTGTCAGCACAGGTCATGAGGAGAGCCTAGACTTCTGTTCCTGTGCTTGTGCCGTCACTTCAGTGGTTTCCAACTCTTTGAGACCCTCCGGCTTATCCTCCTGTGTCCATGAGATTCTCCAGGCATGAATACTGGAGTGGGTTTCCATGCCCTTCTCCAGGGTCCAGACTTCTGTTCTCGCCATGCTGGAATGAGGTAGCTCTGTCTATGCCTCCATTAGCAGAGAAGGCCAAGTGATGAGCCCAGACGTCTATACTTGTTGGGTGGAACGCAAAACATTGCCAATTATGAATATGCTTGAAACAAATGAAAAAATAGGACGTCTCTGCAAAGAAATAGAAGATATAAAGAACTCTGAAAAATTTTCTACCGAAATGTGCAGTAACAACAACAAAAACCTCAAAAACTGGCCTAAGAGTAGGATGGAGAGGATAGGGGAAAGAATCAATTAAATCAGTTAAGTTAAAGATAGAATGATATAGTGCTCGCTTTAGCAACATATATACTAAAATTGGAATGATACAGGGGAGATTAGCACTGCCCCTCAACAAGGATGATGTGCAAATTTGCAAAGTGTTCTGTATTTTAAAAAAAGATAGGATGAAATATATTATCCAATGGAAATAATGGTGAGAAAATAAAGTGGTGAAAAAAAGAATAGAACTTCAGAGACATATGGGCCTCTAACAGAGATCTAAAATTTATGCCATCAGAGTCCCAGGAAAGGAGAAGATATGGGACTGAAAATATTTGAACAAATAATGGCTGAAAGATTCCTAAAGTTGGCAAAAAACAAAAAAAAACCCCCAAAACCCCCAAACAGACCAAACCAAAACACGTGAATGTACAATAAGAAACTGACTGAGCTCAAAGGTAAACCTGAAGAAATCCGTGTCAATACTTATCAGAGTCAAATATCTAAAAGCTAAAGACAAATTAAAAAAAACCCTCAAAAGTAGCTAAAGAGAAACAATGCGGAAACCTTTGGGGAAAAACAATTAAAATTTCAGCAGACTTCTCACCAGAAACCATGGAGACTAGAAGGAAGTGGTACAGTATTGTTTCAAATGCTGAAAGAAAAGACTGTCAACCCAGAACTGTGTCAAGCCCATGAAAATATGCTTCAGGAATATAGGGAAAATCAAGATATTCTCAGATGAAGGAAAACTAAGAGAATCTGCTGCTAGTAGATCTACCATAAAAGAATGGCTAAGGTAGTTCCTCAAACAGAAAGGAAATAACAAAAGAGGAATCTTGGAACATCAGAAAAGAACAATGTAGATAAAGACAGAAAAGAACAAAGATGTAGATAAATACAATAGACTTCCCCTCTTGAGTTTTCCAAATTATTTTTGATGATTGAAGTTAAAATTATGACACTGTCTAATGTGACCCCGGGGGGGAGGGAGAAGGGGAGGACAGAGGATGAGATGGCTGGATGGCATCACCCACTCGATGGAGGTGAATGAACTCTGGGAGTTGGTGATGGACAGGGAGGCCTGGAGTGCTGCGATTCATGGGGTCGCAAAGAGTCGAACACGACTGAGCGACTCAACTGAACTGAACTGAACGTGGGGCTCAGTGTTTATAGAGATAATATTTAAGACAACTATAAATGGTGTAAGGTAAAGGGACTTTAAAGGAGGTAAGGGTTCTTCCCGTCACTCAAACTGGTAAAGTGGCAACACCATTCAGTTCAGTTCCATTCAGTTGCTCAGTTGTGTCCAACTCTTTGTGACCCCATGGACTTCATCAGGGTCTTTTCCAATGAGTCAGTTCTTTGCATCAGGTGGCCAAAGTGTTGGAGTTTCAGCTTCAGCATCAGTCCTTGCAATGAATATTCAGGATTTTTTTCCTTTAGGATTGACTGGCTGGATCTCCTTGCAGTCCAAGGGACTCTCACAAGTATTCTCCAATACTACAGTTCAAAAGCATCAGTTCTTCGGTGCTCAGCATTCTTTATAGTCCAACTCTCATATCTGTACGTGACTACTGGGAAAAACCATAGCTTTGACTAGATAGACCTTTGTCAGGAAAGTAACATCTCTGCTTTTTACTATGCTGTCTAGGTTGGTCATAACCTTTCTTCCAAGGAGCAAGTGACTTTTAATTTCACAGCTGCAGTCACCATCCAGTCTGTCACCAACAGTCATCAACAGTTATTACCAGTCTGTCACTGTTTCCATTGTTTCCTCATCTATTTCCCATGAAGTGATGGGACCGGATGCCATGATCTTCATTTTCTGAATGTTGAGCTTTAAGCCAACTTTTTCACTCTCCTCTTTCACTTTCATCAAGAGGCTCTTAAGTTCCTCTTCACTTTCTGCCACAAGGGTGGTGTCATCTGCATATCTGAGGTTATTGCTATTTCTCCCGGCAATATTGATTCCAGCTTGTGCTTCATTCAGCCTGGGATTTCACATGATGTACCCTGCATATAAGATAAGTAAGCAGGGTGCCAATATACAGCCTTGACACACTCCTTTCCTGATTTGGAACCAGTCTGTTGTTCTATGTCCAATTCTAACTATTGCTTCTTGACCTGCACATAGATTTCTCAGGAGGAAGGTAAGGTGGTCTGGTATTCCCATCTCTTTGTGAATTTTCACAGTCTGTTTTGATCCACACAGTCAAAGGCTTTGGCATAGTCAATAAAGCAGAAATAGATGTTTTTCTGGAACTCTCTTGCTTTTTGATGATACAACAGATGTTGGCAATTTGATCTCTGGTTCCTCTGCCTTTTCTAAATCCAACTTGAACATCTAGAAGTTCATGGTTCATGTACTGTTGAAGCCTGGCTTGGAGAATTTTGAACATTACTTTGCTAGCGTGTGAGATGAGTGCAATTGTGCGGTAGTTTGAGCATCCTTTGGCATTGCCTTTATTTGGAATTGGAATGAAAACTGACCTTTTCCAGTCCTGTGGCCAGTGCTGAGTTTTCCAGATTTGCTGGCATATTGAATGCAGCACTTAAGCCTTGACGTACTCCTTTTCCTATTTGGAACCAGTCTGTTGTTCCATGTCCAGTTTTGACTGTTGCTTCCTGACCTGCATACAGATTTCTCAAGAGGCAGGTCAGGTGGTCTGGTATTCCCATCTCTTTCAGAATTTTCCACAGTTTATTGTGATCCACACAGTCAAAGGCTTTGGCATAGTCAATAAAGCAGAAATAGATGTTTTTCTGGAACTCTCTTGCTTTTTGATGATACAACAGATGTTGGCAATTTGATCTCTGGTTCCTCTGCCTTTTCTAAATCCAACTTGAACATCTAGAAGTTCATGGTTCATATACTGTTGAAGCCTGGCTTGGAGAATTTTGAACATTACTTTGCTAGCGTGTGAGATGAGTGCAATTGTGCGGTAGTTTGAGCATCCTTTGGCATTGCCTTTATTTGGAATTGGAATGAAAACTGACCTTTTCCAGTCCTGTGGCCAGTGCTGAGTTTTCCAGATTTGCTGGCATATTGAATGCAGCACTTTCACAGCATCATCTTTTAGGATCTGAAATAGCTCAGCTGGAATCCCATCATCTCCACTAGCTTTGCTCATAGTGATGCTTCCTAAGGCCTGCTTGACTTCACATTATAGGATGTCTGGCTCTAGGTGAGTGATCACACCATTGTGGTTATCTAGGTCATTAAGATGGTTTTTTTTTTGTATAGTTCTTCCGTGTATTCTTGCCACCTCTTCTTAATATCTTCTGCTTCTGTTAGGTCCATATTATTTCTGCCCTTTATTGTGCCCATCTTTGCATGAAATGTTCCCTTGGTATCTCTAATTTTCTTCAGTAGATCTCTAGTCTTTCCCATTCTATTGTTTCCCTCTATTTCTTTGCACTGATCACCGAGGAAGGCTTTCTTATCTCTCCTTGCTATTCTTTGGAACTCTGCATTTAGATGAGTATATCTTTCCTTTTCTCCTTTGCCTTTAGCTTCTCTTCTTTTCTCAGCTATTCATAGGTCTCTTCAGACAACCATTTTGCCTTTTTGTATTTCTTTTTCTTGGGGATGGTCTTGATCACTGCCTCTTGTACAATGTTATGAACCTCCATCCATAATTCTTCAGGCACTCTGTCTATCAGATCTAATCCCTTAAATCTGTTTGTCATTTCCACTGTATAATCATAGAGATTTGATTTCAGTCATACCTGAATGGTCTAGCAGTTTTCCCTACTTTCTTCAACTGAAGTCTAAATTTGGCAATAAAGAGTTCATGATCTGAGCCACAGTCAGCTCCCAGTCTTGCTTCTGCTGACTGTATAGAGCTTCTCCATCTTCGGCTGCAAAGAATATATTCAGTGTGATATCAATATTGACCATCTGGTGATGTCCATGTGTAGAGTTGTCTCTTGTGTTGTTGGAAGAGGGTGTTTGCTATGATCAGTGCAATCTCTTGGCAAAACTCTTTTAGCCTTCAACCTGCTTCATTTTGTACTCCAAGGCTAAATATGCCTGTTACTCCCAGTATCTCTTGACTCCCTACTATTGCATTCCAGTTCCCTATAATGAAAAGGACATCTTGTCTGGGTGTTAGTTCTAGAAGGTCTTGTAGGTCTTCATAGAACCATTCAACTTCAGCTTCTTCAGCATTACTGGTCAGGGCATAGACTTGGATTACTGTGGTATTGAAAGTTTTGCCCTGGAAATGAACAGAGATCATTCTTTCATTTTTGAGACTGAACCCAAGTATTGCATTTCAGACTCTTTTGTTGACTATGATTGGTATTCCATGTTTTTTAAGGGATTCTTGCCCACAGTAGTTGATATAATGGACACCTGAGTTAAATTCACCCATTCAAGTCCATTTTAGTTCACCGATTCCTAAAATGTTAGACTATATAAATTATGTACATATAATGTAATACAGCAGCCACCAAAGGGTATACAAAAATATACAGTCAAAGACCTTAGAGATATGTCAAGTGGAATTCTAAAAAAAGTCCCAGTAACCCAAAGGAAAGTGGGAATAAGAAAACAAATGAAAACCAGAGAGAATAAGAGGAAAATATAAAGTGGCAGACTTAAGCCATAACATGTAAACATCTACATTAAATATAAATAGTCTAAATATATCAACTACAAGGCAGAGATAGGCAAACTGGATTAAAAAACATGACCCAACTATGCACTGTTGAGAAGAAACTTATAATGCTTATAATGATATAGTTGAAAGTAAAAGGATAAAAAATGTATACTATGCAAACATTAATTAAAAACACAAAAGTGGCTATATTTATATTAAATAATATAGACTTCAGAGTGAATAAAATTATCAGGGACAGAGAGAGAAATCATGTGATGGTAATAAAGCTAATCCACCAAAAAATGGACCCATCTGTCAAGAAGACATATCATAATAAACACATGAAAAGATGGTCAGCATTGCTCATTATTAGGGAAATGCAAATCAAAACTGTAATGAGATATCACCTCACTACCAATCAGAATGGCCATCATCAAAAAATCTACAAACAATAAATGCTGGAGAGGGTGTGGAAAAAAGGGAACCCCGTTGCACTGTTGGTTGGAATGTAAATTGATACAGACACTATGGAATACAGTATGGAGATTCCTTTCAAAACTAGGAATAAAACTACCATATGACCCAGCAATCCCACTACTAGGCATGTACCCTGAGAAAACCATAATTGAAAAAGACACATGTACTCCAATGTTCACTGCAGCACCATTCACGATAGCTAGGGCATGGAAGCAATGTAGATGGCCGTCGACAGATGAATGGATAAAGAAGTCGCGGTATAGATATAGAATGGAATATTACTCAGCCATAAAAAGGAACATAATTGAGTCGGTGCTAATGAGATGGATGAACCTAGAGCTTATTATTCAGAGTGAAGTAACTAAAAAAGAGATAAATAAATATACATTAATGCATATAGATAGAATCTAGAAAGATGGTACTGATGAGCCTGTTTGTAGGGTAGCAGTGGATACGAAGACATAGAGAACAAACCTATAGACACGAGATAGTGGGTAGAGAGGAGAGGGTGCGGCAAATGGAAAGAGCAGCATGGAGACATATATGTTAACATATGTAAAATAGATGCAATGGGAATTTGCTGTATGACTCATGGAACTCAAAGCTGGGCTCTGTGACCACCTAGAGGGGTGGGATAGGGTGGGAGGTGGGGGGGGTGGGAAGCAAAGGCTGGTATTATAAGAATCTGCACAGATGTGGGGGAGTCTAGCGGGAATCCAGGCAGGGAGTCACGTGACTAAAACGGTGGTGCTGGGAGAATCTGATTCCAGTGGAAAACTTCAGAGGCAGCTCTGACAAGAACAGAAAGAACCAGAGAGAGAAGGATAGAGTCCATACCAGAGTGGTGGAGATAGCTTGGGTCATAGTGGACTGTCAACACAAATGCTTTTTCCCAAACTTCATCAGTGGAGAGTGAGCACTTTGATTTTCTAGATGAACTGAATTTTTCTGAAAGTCTCTTTAGGAAAATGGCATTTGAACCCCCTCAACAGACCCTTTCTCCAACAGCGTGCTAACTCCTGAAACTCCTCTACCACAAATGTTTCATATAGTAAAGTTGAGAATTAATTAGAAAAGGAAAAAAATCTCTCAAGTCAAAACACATATCTCACAACCTATTATAGCATTAAGATTAGCATTAAAGAAAGTTGGAAACTGTAATGTTTTAAGCACAATTTATAAGACAGATTTCCTGTGTGTCACTCTCAGATAATAAATGCTTTTCCTTCCAGTTGAAAAAAAAAGAGATATCAGTCCTAAATGTATATGCATCAAACAGCAAAACTGTAAAATATGCATGGCAGAAACTGAAAAAATGGAAAGAAGAGACTCCACAATTATAGAGACTTCAACACTCCTCCTCAACAATTAAGAGAACAATTAGACAGAAAAGCATTAAAGATACAGAAGAATTCAGTAACACCATCAATCAACAAGATCTAACTGGCATTTATACAACATCCCAGGCAACAACAGCAGAACACACTTTCTTTTCAAGCACCCACAGATTATATAACAAGACAGACCACATCCTGTGTCAAAAATGAACCAAAGCAAGTGTAAAATAACTGAAATCATACAGTGTGTTCCCCAACTATGCTGCACTCAAACTAGAGATCAGTAACAGAAAAATAACAGGAAAATCTCCAAATAGAAACTAAACAATGCATTCTAAATAATCCCTGGATTAAAGAGGAAATCTTAAAGCAAATTAAAAAGTACATTAGAAATGAAAATACAGCATCAACGTTTGTGGGATGCTGCTAAAGGACTACTGAAAATAAGTTTGTCGCACTGAATGCTTACATTAGTAAAGAAGGAAAGTCTCAAATCAATAGCTTCAGTTTTCACTCAAGAACTTAGAACAACAACAACAAAAATCCAAAGCAAACAGAATGAAGGAAATAATAGAGATAAGATCTGAAATTAGTGAAGTTGAAAACAGGAAAACAACAGAGGGAATCAGTTAACTAAAAGCTAGTTCTTTGAAAAAATAATAAAATTCACAAAACATTAGCAGGGTTGACAAAGATAAAAGAGAGATGCCACATACTAGTGATGTTACTAATATCAGGAATAAAACAGACTCTGCAGACACTGAAGGAATGAAAGGGGAATACTGTGAACAACTGTACACACATACATTTGACAGCTTATACGAAATGGATCACTTTTTGGAAACACAAATTTCACACTAACCCAATATGAAATGGGAGAAGGCAATGGCAACCCACTCCAGTACTCTTGCCTGGAAAATCGCATGGATGAAGGAGCCTGGTAGGCTGCAGTCCAAGGGGTTGCTAAGAGTTGGACACGACTGAGCGACTTCACTTGCACTTTTCACTTTCATGCACTGGAGAAGGAAATGGCAACTCACTCCAGTATTCTTGCCTGGAGGAACCCATGTTCAGAGGAGCCTGGTGGACTATGATCCATAGGGACAAAAACTCTTAACAAAACATTAGCAAATAGAATTCAGCAATATATAAAACCAATTATAAGATGTTACAAAAACTCTTAACAAAACATTAGCAAATAGAATTCAGCAATATATAAAACCAATTATAAGATGTTACAAAAACTCTTAACAAAACATTAGCAAATAGAATTCAGCAATATATAAAACCAATTATAAGATGTTACAAAAACTCTTAACAAAACATTAGCAAATAGAATTCAGCAATATATAAAACCAATTATAAGATGTTACAAAAACTCTTAACAAAACATTAGCAAATAGAATTCAGCAATATATAAAACCAATTATAAGATGTTACAAAAACTCTTAACAAAACATTAGCAAATAGAATTCAGCAATATATAAAACCAATTATAAGATGTTACAAAAACTCTTAACAAAACATTAGCAAATAGAATTCAGCAATATATAAAACCAATTATAAGATGTTACAAAAACTCTTAACAAAACATTAGCAAATAGAATTCAGCAATATATAAAACCAATTATAAGATGTTACAAAAACTCTTAACAAAACATTAGCAAATAGAATTCAGCAATATATAAAACCAATTATAAGATGTTACAAAAACTCTTAACAAAACATTAGCAAATAGAATTCAGCAATATATAAAACCAATTATAAGATGTTACAAAAACTCTTAACAAAACATTAGCAAATAGAATTCAGCAATATATAAAACCAATTATAAGATGTTACAAAAACTCTTAACAAAACATTAGCAAATAGAATTCAGCAATATATAAAACCAATTATAAGATGTTACAAAAACTCTTAACAAAACATTAGCAAATAGAATTCAGCAATATATAAAACCAATTATACTCCATGACCATGTGAAGTTTGTTCCAAGGATACAAGGTTGGTCCAACATTCAAAAATCAATTAATGTAATCAGCTATATCAACAAAATCACATGATCATATCAATTGATATAGAAAAGCATTTGACACATTTTAACATCTATTTATGATAAAAACTCCTAGGTAGCTAGAGATAAAGAACTTCTTCAATGTGATAAAGAACATTTACAAAAATCCTATAGCTAACATCGTGCTCAATGGTGAAAGATTAGATCTTTTCTCCTTAAAATCAGGAATAGTCAAGGATGTCTGCTCTCACCACTGCTATTCAATATATTATCAGAAGTTCTAGCTATGCAAGTCAACTATAGCAAATAAAATGTATACCATTGGAGGGCTTCCTTGGTAGCTCAGTGGTAGAGAATCCACCTGCAATGCAGGAGAGGCAAGAGATATGGGTTTGATCCCTGGGTTGGAAAGATCCCCTGGGGGAGGAAATGGCAACCCACTCCAGTATTCTTGCCTGGAAAATCCCACAGACAGAGGAGCCTGGTGGGCTGCAGTCCATGGGATTGCAAAAGAGTCAGACACAACTTAGCAACTAAACAATAACAATATACTATTGGAAAGGAAGAAATAAAACTGTTTCTATTTGTAGACAACATGTAGGGACTACGTAGAAAATCTCAGGTAGTCTGCAAAACCCTCTAAGTGATTTCAGCAAGGTTATAGAATACAAAGTCTACTGTATTTCTACACACTAGCAGTGAACACGTGTGCACTGTAATTAAAATTCAATATTATTTATAATCACTTAAAAAAAGAGAAATACTTAGATGTAAATCTAACAAAACACGTGCAGGATTCAAATGCTGAAAACTACAGGGTGCTGACCTAGGCGTGAGAGAGTTTCTAATGCAAAACCTCCAAAGTGCAAAGAGAGAAAGTGAAGTGTAAGTTGCTCCGCCCTGTCCTACTCTTTGGGACTCTCCAGGCCAGAACACTGGAGTGGGTAGCCTTTCCCTCCTCCAGAGGATCTTCCCAACCCAGGGATCGAACCCAGGTCCCCCGCATTGCAGGTGGATTCTTTACCAGCTGAGCCACAAGGGAAGCCCATGTTTGTTTTCTACATCTGTGTAAGTAAACGGAGAGACAGACCATGTTTGTGACTTAAAAAATTCAACATAACAAAGGTATTAGCTCTCCTTAAACTGATATATAGGTTTAACCAATTGTTATAAAAATCTCAGTATATTTTTTAGATATAGACAAAATTATTCTTAACTTTATATGGAAAGGAGAAGAAACTAGAATAGTTACAGACAGTTTTGATAAAGAAGAATGAAGTGGGAGGAATCACCCCTTTTTTATAACTAAAATAATCAAGACAGTATTGTATTGGTGGAAGGATTAATGAAACAAAATTGACCATCCAGAAATAGCCCCAAGCAAGTATGGCCAACTGATTATAAACAAAAATGCAAAAGCTGTTAGACAGAGAAAAGATAGTTTTTCAACAGAGTGCTAGAACAATAGGCAAAAAAAAAAGTTCATTGACCTAAATCTTACACTTTACACGAAAATTAACTCAGAATGGATTAGACAATTAATTATAAACTGCAAAACTATACCGCTCTCACAGCAAAACATCTAGAAAAATCTCAAAGGCCTAGTTCTTGGCAAAGATTTCTTAGACATGGCATTAAAAGCTCAGTCTGTTAAAAAGAAGAGCTAATCCTTTGACATTCTCTGGTTCAGATTCTGGAGTTAGGATTTGGGCATATCTTTCTGGAAGCCACTATTTGACCCCTTGTAGATGAAAAAAACAGACGAGTGGTTGCTGGGGTTAAGTATGGTGGCCCCAAGGCAGTGGGTCACGACAATGAGAAAGAAGCTCTAGCAGACCTTTGTGTTGATGGGCAAGTTTTCTGCCTCAATTGTGGTAGTGGTTACATGAATCTCTACACATGATAAAGTGACATGTGTGATACCAATGTCAATTTTCCTGACTTTGATGTTTATTGGTTTTGATTTTTCTGGTTTTGATGTTTTTTGATGTTACCGTAAGATCTTATTATTGGGAGAAACCAGGTGATGAGTCCAAGGGGAATTTGTATTCTGATTGAAACTTCCTGGGATTATATAATTGTTTCAAAATAAAATATTAAAAACACTATACACATATATATAAATATGAGCAAAATCAAAAGGCAAAGGATCAACTGGCAAAAACGTTTCTAATTAATTTTGCAAAAGGATAATCTATCCAATGCAGATGTAGATGGCAGACGGTCTTAAAAGAAGCTGCCACCAGCTCTTGTTTCCTGTACCCCACCCCACTACCCCAAGCCAGAGGTAGAGTCTGTTTCCTACCCTTTGAATTTGGCCTGTGACTTTCTCTGACTAATACAGTGCAGAAGTGGTGTGTTATGACTTCTGAATCCATGTCGTAAGAGGACTGGCAGCTTGTCTCCTCCTTGAAAAATTAACCATAATGCAGGAAGGCTGGCTTCCTTGAGATCCTCATGTGAAGAAGCTCAAGCCAGCTGGCCACTGGGTAGCCCACCTAGGGATGACAACTGGATGGGACAAGTAAGGGATGCCTTCTTGGGCCCTCCAGCTTCTTGGACTGCCGGCTGCCAGATGAGCGCATCCGTGTAAGCCCACTCTTCCGTACACTTTAGATGCCAATCGCAAACTCAGATTATCACTTGTGGTATAGATTAGAGGTTCCAACGACTCACCTCCTTGGGTTTGCAGACCTTCTATACTTTCTCTGAGCAAATTCTCCTGAATTGTCCACGTGTTCATCTACCTGGAAACTCTCCAAACCCTGTCTTCTTTTTTTTTTTTTTGTAGAGGCTTCATTGATTACATACATAGGCATTATGCCTACAAAGGCATGAGTAAATAAATCAGACCATTGGCAATTGTTCCAGCTCCTTGGAACTGGAGCTGAGAATTCTCACACACACACTCCCACATGCGTACTCATTTTCACACACACTGGCATATTCACACACACAGAGACTCATGGTTGGTGCTCCTGGCAGTCAACCCCATCCTAAGGTGGGGGCTAAAAGCACCTCAACATAACAAACGACTTAGAAAGTCTCATCACTTATAAATTCTAAGGGTTTTAGGAGTTTTGTGCCAGAAATTTGGCACAAATTCGTATACTTTTTATCATAAAGCATGGGCTTCCCTGGTATATCAGAAGGTAAAGAAACTGGCTGCAATTTAGAGACCCAGATCCCTGGTTTTGATCCCTGGTTCAGGAAGATCCCCTGGAGAAGGGAATGGGAACTCGCTCCAGTATTCTTGCCTGGAGAATCCCATGGACAGAGGAGCCTGGTGAACTACAGTCCATGGAGTCACAAAGAATCGGACACGACTGAGTGACTAACACACACACATCACTGTAGGAAAGAAGGAGGATGTGCTATAGGATATAGTAAATGAAAAAGAAAGGTGCACAATACTGTGCACAATTCTGGAAGGAAAGGATGGAAAACAGGACTCAATATATTTGCATTGCCTTGTGTTTGCATAACAGAGAAGGCAATGGCACCCCACTCCAGTACTCTTGCCTGGAGAATCCCATGGAGGGAGGAGCCTGGTGGGCTGCAGTCCACGGGGCTGCTAAGAGTCGGACACGACTGAGTGACTTCACTTTCACTTTTCACTTTCATGCACTGGAGAGGGAAATGGCAACCCATTCCAGTGTTCCTGCCTGGAGAATCCCAGGGATGGGGGAGCCGTCTCTAGGGTCACAGAGTCGGACACAACTGAAGTGACTCAGCAGCAGCAGCAGCAGCAGTGTTTGCATAAAGAAATATAGAAAAATAAGTGGAAAACTAATGAAATGATTACCTATAAAGAGGGGGTGGGAGTTAGAATTCCCTGTATATGTTTTTATATCCATTTCATACCTCTTAATGTTCTTTTGAATTTTGAATCAATGTAAACATATAACATATCAAAAGCCAATTTACATGGTAAGGAAGGAGTTGGAATGGGAAATGACTGTTGATGTGCTTGAAGTTTCTCTTAATGTTGAAGCTTTCTAAAATTAGATGATGGTGATGGTTGAACAAACCTGAGAATATGTTAAAAACCACTGAACTCTAATATTTTATATGGTGACTTTTATGGTGTGAAATATATCTTGATAAAGTTGGAAAAAAGGGCACACATGAACACAAAAATTTTCAGGAATGAAGAGAAGATAGACTCAAGATAAAGCTAAAGATTAAAATGACAGTAGGAAAATAATATGGATGACTCAATGTCCTTAAATGCAGAACTTCCTAAGAACATCTAGAAAATTAAATTAAACAACAATGGCTTAAGGAGAAAGAAAAAAACTAATAATATTTAAAGAAACTGAATTATTAGTAAACAATCCTTCATAAATTAAACAACAGAGTGTGGTAAGTTTAAGATAACTTTGAAGATCATTTCAGTCTTATATAAAGTCTTCTGAAAAAATACTCTCCAATTCACTTTTTAATACAAAAATAACCTAGATATTAAAACTAGACAAAATTAGGAAAAAAGTAAATCATAGGCCAATCTACTCCTGAACATGGGTACAAAGCCTAAGTAAAATATGAACAAACTGAATAAAAGCAACACATATAAAGATATAAACATGTCAAAGTTGTAGTATTTCAGAAACTCAATATGACATTAGAAAGTCTACCAGTGATAGTAAAAGTTGCTCAGTCGTGTCCAGCTGTTTGCAATCCCATGGACTATAGAGTCCATGGAATTCTCCAGGCCAGAATACTGGAGTGGGTAGCCTTTCCTTTCTCTGGGGATCTTCCCAACCCAGGCATTGAACCCAGTCTCCCACATTGCAGGCAGATTATTTACCAGCTGAGCAAATAGTATTCTCAATAAACTCAGATGAAGAATTTCATAAAATTCGAAAGCTGCTCATGATTAAAAAAAAAACAAATGAACTTTTGGCAAATTAGAAGTAGAAGAAATTACGTATTATAATTTATGACAAACATAGCCTTGACTGCTCGGACCTTTGTTGGCAAAGTAATGTCTCTCTGCTTTTCGATATGCTATCTAGGTAGATCATAACTTTCCTTCCAAGGAGTAAGTGACTTTTAATTTCATGGATGCAGTCACCATCTGCAGTGATTTTGGAGCCCCCCAAAATAAAGTCTGACACTGTTTCCACTGTTTCCCCATCTATTTCCCATGAAGTGACGGGACCAGATGCCATGATCTTTTCTTCACAGTCCAACTCTCACATCCATACATGACCACTGGAAAAACCATAGCCTTGACTAGATGGACCTTTGTTGGCAAAGTAATGTCTCTGCTTTTGAATATGCTATCTAGGTTGGTCATAACTTTCCTTCCAAGGAGTAAGTGACTTTTAATTTCATGGCTGCAGTCACCATCTGCAGTGATTTTGGAGCCCCCCAAAATAAAGTCTGACACTGTTTCCACTGTTTCCCCATCTATTTCCCATGAAGTGACGGGACCAGATGCCATGATCTTTGTTTTCTGAATGTTGAGCTTTAAGCCAACTTTTTCACTCTCCTCTTTCACCTTCATCAAGAGGCTTTTTAGTTCCTCTTCACTTTCTGCCATAAGGGTGGTGTCACCTGCATATCTGAGGTTATTGATATTTCTCCTGGCAGTCTTGATTCCAGCTTGTGCTTCTTCCAGCCCAGCATTTCTCATGATGTACTCTGCATATAAGTTAAGTAAGCAGGGTGACAATATACATCCTTGACGTACTCCTTTTCCTATTTGGAACTAGTCTGCTGTTCCATGTCCAGTTCTAACTGTTGCTTCCTGACCTGTATATAGGTTTCTCAAGAGACAGGTCAGTTGTCTTATAATTTTCTGTATACAGTCCTTTTTTCTCCTTAGATAGGATTATGCCTAGGTTTTTTTATTCTCTTGGTTGCAATGGTAAATGGGATTGATTCCTTAATTTCTCTTTCTGTTTTTTCATTGTTAGTGTATAGGAATACAAGTGATTTCTGTATATTGATTTTGTATCCTGCAACATTACTAAATTCACTGATTAGCTCTAGCAATTTTCTGATAGTATCTTTTAGGTTTTCTATGTGTAGTATCATGTCATCTGCAAACAGTGAGAATTTTACTTCTTTTCCAGTATGGATTCCTTTTATTTCTTTTTCTTCTCTTATTGCCATAGCTAGGGCTTCCAAAATTATGTTGAATAATAGTGGCAAGAGTGGTCACCCTTGTCTTGTTCCTGATCTTAGCAGCAATGTTTTCAGTTCTTCACCATTGAAAATAGTTTTCTGTGGGTTTATCATACATGGCCTTTATTATGTTGAGGTTCAGTTCAGTTCACTTCACTTCAGTTGCTCAGTCGTGTCTGACTCCTTGCAACACCATAAACCGCAGCATGCCAGGCCTCCCTGTCCATCACCAGCTCCCTGAGTCCACCCAAACTCATGTCCATTGAGTTGGTGATGCCAGCCAACCATCTCATCCTCTGTCATCCCCTTCTTCTCCTGCCCTCAGTCTTTCCCAGCATCAAGGTCTTTTCCAGTGAGTCAGCTCTTTGCATCAGATGGCCAAATTATTGTAGTTTCAGCTTCAACATCAGTCCTTCCAATGAACACTCAGGACTGATCTCCTTCAGAATGGACTGGTTGGATCTCCTTGCAGTCCAAGGGACTCTCAAGAGTCTTCTCCAACTCCACAGTTCAAAAGCATGAATTCTTCGGCACTCAGCTTTCTTTATAGTCCAACTCTGGCATTCATACATGACCACTGGAAAAACCATAGCCTTGACTAGACAGACCTTTGTTGTCAAAGTAATGTCTCTGCTTTTCAATATGCTTTCTAGGTTGGTCATAACTTTCCTTCCAAGGAGTAAGTGTCTTTTAATTTCATGACTGCAATCACCATCTGCAGTGATTTTGGAGCCTACCCCCTTGCCAAAATGAAGTCAGCCACTGTTTCCACTGTTTCCTCATCTGTTTGCCATGAAGTGATGAGACCGGATGCCATGATCTTAGTTTTCTGAATGTTGAGCTTTAAGCCAACTTTTTCACTCTCCTCTTTCACTTTCGTCAAGAAGCTCTTTAGTTCCTCTTCACTTTCTGCCATAAGGGTGGTGTCATCTGCATATCTGAGGTTATTGATATTTCTCCTGGCAATCTTGATTCCAGCTTGTGCTTCTTCCAGCCTGGCATTTCACATGATGTACTCTGCATATAAGATAAATAAGCAGGGTGACAATATACAGCCTTGACGTACTCCTTTTCCTATTTGGAACAGTCTGTTGTTCCATGTCCAGTTCTAACTGTTGCTTCCTGACCTGCATACAGATTTCTTAAGAGGCAGGTCAGGTGGTCTGGTATTCCTATCTCTTTAAGAATTTTCCACACTTTATTGTGATCTACACAGTCAAAGGCTTTGGAATAGTCAATAAAACAGAAATAGATGTTTTGCTTTTTTAATGGTCCAGCAGATGTTGGCAATTTGATCTCTGTCTCCTCTGCCATTTCTATAACCAGCTTGAACATCTGAAATTTCATGGTTCACGTATTGCTGAAGCTTGGCTTGGAGAATTTTGAGTATTACTTTACTAGCATGTGAGATGACTGCAATTGTGTGGTAGTTTGAGGATTCTTTGGAATTTCCTTTCTTAGGAATTGGAATGAAAACTGACCTTTTCCAGTCCTGTGGCCACTGTTGAGGTATTTTCCTTCTGTGTCCGTTTTTTGAAGAATTAAAAAAAATCATAAATGGGTACTGAATTTTGTCAAAAATGTCTTCTGCATGAATTGTGATTATCACATAATCTAATATTTGAATTTGTTAATATTGTATATCACATTGATTGACTTGTATATATTAAAGAATTCTTGCATACTTAGGATAAATCAGACTTGATTATGGTATTTGATCTTTTAACGTGTTGTTGGGTTCTGCTTGCTAGAATTTTGTTGAAGATTTTTGCATCTATGTTCATCAATGATATTGACCTGTAATTTTATTTTTTTGTGATGTCTTTAAGGTTAAAGCATCTGCCTGCAATGTGGGAGACCTGGGTTCAATCCCTGAGTTGGGAAGATCCCCTGGAGAAGGAAATGGCAACCCACTGCAGTATTCTTGCTTGGAAAATCCCATGGACAGAGGAGCCTAGTGGGCTACAGTCCACGGGGTTGCAAAGAGTCGGACATGACTGAGCGACTTCACTTCACTATCTGGTTTTGGTATCGGTATGATGGTGGTTTCATAGAATGAGTTTGGAAGTGCTCCTTCCTCTGCAATTTTTTGTAAGAGTTTAAGAGGAATAGACATGAACTCTACTCTAAATGTTTGAATAGAATTCACCTGTGAACCCATCTGGGTCTGGGCTTTTGTTTCTTGGGAGATTTTTGATCACACTTTTGATTTCAGTGCTTGTTATTGGCTTCTTCATAATTCCTGTTTCTTTCTGATTCAGTCCTGGAAGGTTGAACCTTTCTAAGAATCTATTTCTTCCAAATTGTCCATTTTATTGGCATATAGTTGCTTGCTATCATCTCTTATGACACTTTTATTTCTGCATCGTCCCTTGAACTCTCCTTTCTCATTTCTAATTTTGTTGACTTGATTTTTCTCCCCTTTTCCTTGCTGAGTCGAGCTAATGATTTGTCAATTTTATTTATCTCCTCAAAGAACCAGCTTTTCGATTTACTCCTCTTTACTATTGCTTCCTTCATTTCTTTTCCACTGATTTCTGCTCTTCTTGATTTCTTTCCTTCTACTAGCTTTGGGGTTTTTGTTCTTTTTTTCCCAGTTGTTTTTAGGTGTAAAGTTAAGTTGTCTATTTGATATTTTTCTTGTTTCTGGAGGTAAGATTATATTGCTATAAACTTTCTTGTTATAACTGCTTCTGCTGCCTACATAAGTTTTGAGTCATTGTGTTTTCATTGTCATTCGTCTCTAGGAACATTTGATTTCCCTTTTTACTTCTTCAGCAACCTGTTATTTATAAATATATTTCTTAATCTCCTGTACTTTTTTAAAAACAGTTTTTTCCTCCTTGTAAATGATATCTAGTTTCATAGCATTGTGGTCAAAGAAGATGCTTATACAATTGCAATTTTCTTAAATTTTCCGAGGCTTGATTTGTGACCTAAGATGTGGTCTATCCTGGAGAATGTTGCATGTGCACTTGAGAAAAAAGTGTATTCTTCTGCACTTGGATGGAATATCCTGAAGAGATCAATTAGGTCAACCTGGTCTAGTGTGTCATTTAAGGCTTGTATTTCCTTATTAACTTTCTAGTTTGATGAGCTGTCCATTGGTGTGAGTGGGATGTTAAAGTTCTCTACTGTTACTGTTACTGTCAATTTCCCCTTTTATGTCTGTTAGTGTTTGCCTTATGTATTGAGGTGCTCCTATGTTGGGTGCGTTAATTACGATTGTTATGTCTTCTTCTTGGATCGATCCCTGATCATTACGTAGTGTCCTTTCTTGTCTTTTGTAATGGTCTCTATTTTAAAGTCTATATTATCTGATCTGAGTATTTGCATGGAATATCTTTTCCCATCCTCTCACTTTTGGTCTGTATGTGTCTCTATGTCTGAAGTGGGTCTCTTATAGACAGCATATATATGGGTCTTGCTTTGTATCTATTCAGACAGTCTGTGTCTTTTGGTTGGAGTGTTTAATCCATTTACATTTAAAGTAATTATAGATATATATGTTCCTATTGGTATTTTTCTTTACGGTTTTGAATTTATTTTTGTAAATCTTTTCCTTCTTTTGTGTTTTCTGCCTAGAGAAGTCCCTTTAACACTTGTTGTAAAGCTGGTTTAGTGGTACTAAATTCTCTTAACTTTTGCTTGACTGTAAAGTTTTTGGTTTCTCCACCAAGTTTTGAATGAATTCCTTGCCAGGTTGAATAATCTGGTTGTAGATTTTCCTTTTCAGTACTTTAAATATCTTCTGCCATTCCCTTCTGGCCTGCAGAGTTTCTGCTGAAAGATCAGCTGTTAATCACATGGGATTTCCCTTGTATGTTATTTGTTGCTTTTCGCTTGCTGCTTTTAATATTCATTCTTTGTGTTTAGTATTTGTTGATTTGATTTGTATGTGTCTCAGTGTGTTTCTCCTTGCATTTATCCTGTATAAGACTCTCTGTGCTTCTTGGACTTGATTGACTAATTTCCTTTCCCATGTTAGGAACCATGTTAGGAAGTTTTCAACTATAATTTCTTCATAAATTTTCTTAGACACTTTCTTTTTCTCTTCTTCTTATGAGACTCCTCTAATCCAAATGTTGGAGTGTTTAATATTGTCCCAGAGGTCTCTGAGACTACTCTCAATTCTTTTTATTATTTTCCCTTTATCCTGTTCTTCAGCAGTTATTTCCACTATTCTATCTTCCAGTTCACTTATCCATTCTTCTATCTCAGTTATTCTGCTATTAATCCTTCTAGAAAAATTTTAATTTCAGTAATTGTGTTGTTTGTCTCTGTTTGTTTATTCTTTATTTCTTCTAGGTCCTTGTTAAATGTGTTAATTGATGCTTTCATTTTATCTAGTTTATTTTTGTGGTTTTGGATCATCTTTACTATCATTACTCTGAATTCTTTTCAGGTGGTTTGTCTGTTTCCTTTTCATTTATTTGATATTGTGAGTTTTTACCTTGTGTCTTCATTTGCACAATATTTCTCTGTCTTTCAATTTTATCCCTAGCTTACTGTGATTGAGGTCTTCTTTTCCCAGGTTTAGGGCTTTTGGTTTTGGTGGGTGTGTTTGGTCCAGAAGTTTGTGTAGGTTTTGTATTGGGAGAGACTTGTGCTTACATTCTGATGGGGAGAGATGAGTTTTTCCCCTCTACTGCACTGGATTGTGTGAGGAGGTATGTTTTGGGGTGTCTGCTGATGATCAAGTTTATGTTTTTGTCTTGCTTGTTGTTTGGGTGAGGCCTCCTGCATAGATGCTGCCAGCAGTTGGGTGATGCTGGGTCTTGGATAAGGATGGAGGCTTTTGTGGGCGTTCTCACTAATTAATACTCCCTGGCATCAGGAGTTCTTTGGCAGTCTAGTATTTTGGACTGGACACTCCACTTCGAAGGCCCATGCCTAATCTCTGGTCAGGGAACTGAGATTCCACAAGCCATTTGTTATGGCATTAAAGTGGATTAAAACAAGCATAGAAAAACAAAAAACAAAACAAAGAAAGAAGCCCTAGACCAATGGTAGATACAAAATCAGACAAAACACAGCAAAAAAAAAAAAAAAAAAACCAAAGGAACATACATATACACACACAAACAAAACCAAAACAGTCCAGAGAGAAGAAAGTACCAGAGAGCCATGGCTGGCAAAGGAAACCAAAAATGGTATCGAACAATTAAAAACAAAACTAGCTAAAACACAAACCAGAAAACAAGACCGAAGCAGAGTGCCAACTGGGTAATAAAGCAAAGAAAACAAAGCAGACTAACAAACGTGGTGAAATAGAGAAAGAAAAGGATGAAAGAAGAAAACCAGAAAAGCAAAGTTAAGTAGAAGTGTGTAAAAAGTATATGTATTGAAGAATAACTGCAGCATGAAAAGAACAATAAGAAAAACAAACAAAAAACAAACAATTTAAGTAGAGAAAACCTTTCAGAGCCACAAAAAGCCAATGTATAGGTAAGTATATAAAGGAAATAAAAAGTCTGCTTTTTAAAAGACATTATCAAAAACTTAAATAGAGTTAATAGTAATAATAAAATCAACAACCTTAGCAGTGGAAAAAGAAAGAAGAAAAAGTCCAGAACCAGTTCTTTTGTGGGAACCCTCATTGTCCTTCAATATATTCCATAGACACAGAGTCTGCCTGGTTGATTTTGTGGATCTGCAGCTTGTACAGCTGATGGAAAGGTTTTTGACATTCTTCCTTAGCCTTGCTGGCCCTGGAGTTCAGTTGTGGTTTCATCCCCATATGCTTGTGGATCATCCACAGGAGTTGTTCTGAGGCTGTCCTAGAGGGTTTAGGTCTGCCTTAGTGAGGACTGGGTTGGAGCTGGCACAGCTGATGGGATTGCAGGGATCTTGAAGGCACCAGGTATGCAGGGGAGCTGGCAGCTGTGGGCATAGATGATATGGCACTATTAGGAACTTTTTCTAGCCCTGGCAGCTCTGCCCCAGAGAGGACTGACATGTAGGTGGTGCAGCTGCTGGGATCATGGGGACCCTGGCAGCACCAAGTGTTCAGAGACACTGGTATCTTCAGGCACAGCAGCTATAGCACTATTAGAGTCTTTTTCTAGCCTCTGGAAGCTGGCATTCAAACAGCCTCCCTGGCTGGTCCTTCTGTGTTGCTTGGAACAGCAGGCACTCAAAGGCACCCCTCTGGCTAGAGTACTTCCCTATTGCTCAGAGCATCAAGCACTCAAAGGGCCACTCTCTCTAGGGTTTTCCTCCTTTGGTCAGCTGCTGGCACTAGCATCTGGGGTGAGAGAGGCCACAGCGATGGCTCCACCCCCTGTATGAGATCAGCAGTGTTGCCTTGCTTCCATGGCTGCCCAGCTTTCCTCCACAGGCATTCCCCACTGAGGTCTCTTCCCTCTGTCCCCGCAGGCTGTCTCCTCACGGTCAACAGCTGACCTTGCTCTGGGCATGCTCTCCAACCCCTATGGTCCAGCTCTCAGCCTCTGAGTGTTCCAGGGGACTTGTGTCCCTCTCTGGGGTATATAGGGCTGTGGCAAGGTTTGTTGTGTGATCATCACTCCATTCAGACTGTTTCAGATGAGCTGTTGCACTCTCCAATGGCTCAACTGCTTTCCCTCCATCCCAAATGTTTGTCCCCATGTGGGGATCTCACCTCCACTTCGGTTCCCTCACCCCAGGGTTGCAGGTCCAGTCCTGCTCACTCTCTCTTTTTCCCCTTCCTTCCTTCATCCTACTGAGTTATTCATGAGTCTATGTACTCCTTTCCAGTGGTCAGGGACTCTTGTCTGTTCTCAGCTGGTGTTCTGCAAGATCTTCTAAATCTGAAGGTTTATTTACTCCTGATGCATCTGTGGAGAGAGATGTACTCCACGTCTACCTACCATATTGCCATATTGTCTATCCCCACCTGAATTTCTCGCATATTTTTAAGATGAACTTAATTTTGTGAATAGGGTATACATTTGTATTGTCAACCAAACCAAGCACTTTGGTGATGGGTTACAGACAGGGCACAGAACTTGGAGCAGGAAGCAGCTTATTTGGCGCGAGCATCACCGTCCGTCTCAGGGCCACTGTCCCAGCATCTCTTTCCTTTGCAGTTATCTCTGATCCATTCTCTCACTCTTCCCTTTATCCTTTGCCTCTATCTCCTCTAAAAACTGCATTCTATGACACTCTCCTAGAGGAAGCAAGAACAAAGATGGTGTTTTCTTAAATACTTTTTCCCCTTCAGAAGATAGCCCAACTTCTCTTGTTCCCTGAGCCTGATGTGACCAAGAGGTGGGTGATGGATCCATTGACCTCCAGGGCATATTTCCCTTTATTTTCTTGACCCCAGTCTCACTCCATGAACCATTTTTGCTTTGTCTACATGGGGGGACAGGTAATGGCCAATCAGGGGAACATGACTAGCCTGTCAGGGCTGTCTACAGCAGAGACGTGGGGGATCCCAGAATGGGGGTGGCTGATCTTTGGTTGATGGGGTACAGGCGAAGGAAGCCGCCGTGAGGGTGCAGTCTTGTTCTAGAGGCAGATGAAATGGGGCATTTTGGTCCAGCAGCAGTGTCTACAAAGGTATGAAGGGCAAGGGTGCTTGGGGCCCACATTTCAGACAGGGTGCAAAGCCACTCTGGTCGGGAAGGCACAGCCTGACCTGCGCCGGAAGGAGAGGCCAGCTGTACTCAGAGCCTTTCCTCTCTGCATGTGCTGCCTCCTGGGGACTTGGGAGGGACTGGGGAGGAGGCATGCGTGGGTGGCCAAAACGCTACAGCCCCAGGACAGAAGAGCCTGGGAGCAGAGATCTGGCAGAAAGCCAGGAATCTCTCCCCTGCCAGTCGATTGATCCTCTTGGGACCCTGGGATCCTGGGCAGAGGTGGCAGCTAGTTGTCACTGTGGGCTTGCAACTGAGCCTGGAGCAGGTCTAAGGACTCTGCCCACCCAGCCACCTGATCTTGCGTGGCCCAGTGAGTTGTGATCATAGCCTCAAATTTTAGGAGTGGGCAGGGGCCTTGGATTGTTGGCCTTGTTATTCCAAGGACAGGGAGATGGTTGTTTCTCTGGGTGGTGAAGGATTAATGACAAAGCTTAGGAGTTGGGTCTCCTTGCCCTTTAAATCAAGCCCCGGCATAGAATTTAGCATTTTCATTCTGGTTGGAATTTGTGACTTATTACTGCCACTAGCACAATCCCAGAGAGTGTGGCTTAAATGTCAAGGTATATTTTTCAAGTGCATAAGACACCAAAGATCACAGCTCTCTGGAAGAGTGAATTTTAATTAGCAAAGGGATACCATCAAACCTCCCCAACCTTGATGAAACAGCCCTGCCAATCTTTATGCAGCCCTGGTGTTTATTACAGACTCAGATGGCTGGTGATAGCATCCAAAGGACCTCGGGACTGTGTTAGTGGGAACGGTTTTTACTTTCAAATCTTATCTGTTAAGTCCCTTCTGCCAAATACCTCTGTAGAAAGAAAGAGGGCTACATAAAGGCACTTTATGAATAGCTAATGGTGTAGTATTGTCCTTAGGGACTTCCAGGCACTGTGCTTCCTGAGCAGTTAATTTAGATGGCCTAGAAAGAGGTGGTTCTTTGAGGGCTTGGGGCGCTACTCACATTTGGAAAGGAGCCCCTTACTAGTTCTTACTTTACTTTCCCTCATACCAGCTTTCTCTGTTCCCACTGTTTGCTCCTCAGCACTGCTAGAGAAAGCCAAAGACACCCCCTCTTTGATGCCAGGAAAGACTCATCAAGTTCAGTGACAGTCCAGCCAGCCCTGTTCTGTCGCTGGGTACTCAGAGATGAATAGGGTGGTCTTAACCTTTGAAGAGCTCACAGCCTCCTGATATGTAAGCAAGCTGACTGCGACACAGAGGGACAAGGCGTCTTAGTTACAGTATGAATGAGGTGAGCTGTGAACACAGAAGAACACTCAGGAAGCGGTGTGAGTATGTGTGTTGGGAAAGTGGTGAACTCAGTGATAGCTGGCTTTAGAAGATAAATAAGATGACATGATAGAAAAGATTATAAAGGAAAACCATAGATTTGTCAATATACTAGATAACTAGTATATATATATATATGTATAAATATATATATACTAAATAACTTTGATGAAATGAACAAATTCTCGGAGAGCAACTACAAAAACTGACTCAGGAGTAACTTGAATATCTGACTAGACCTATAGCAGATAAGCAGATTGACGACAAAAACACAGGCAACACAAGGAAAAATAGATAAATTGTACAGTGTCAAAATTAAGAACTCTTGTGTTGTGATGGACACCATCAAACATGTAAAAATAGTTACATATATGGTAGGGACCTGTATTTAAAATATATGAAGAACTCTTTCCTTTTACTAAGAAAGATAAACAGCCCCATTACAAATGGGCAAATGGGGAATTCCTTGGAAGTCGGGTGGTTGGGACTCTATACTTCCACTGCAAGGGTCACGGGTTCAGGTCTTGGTTGGGGAACTAAGATCATGTGAGGCCAGAAAAAAGGCAAATGATCAGCATATACATTTTTTTTTCCAGAGAAAATATACAAATAGCTAATAAACACATAAAACAAGGTTCAACATCATTAGCTATTGGGGAAATGGAAATTAAAACCACAATGAGAATCACTTCATATAGCCTTACATTTAAAAAACACTATATATTTGTTATAGTATAGTGTATACTCGGAGAAGGCAATGGCACCCCACTCCAGTACTCTTGCCTGGAAATCCATGGATGGAGGAGCCTGGTAGGGTGTAGTCCACAGGGTCACTAAGAGTCGGACATGACTGAGCGACTTCACTTTCACTTCTTACTTTCATGCTTTGGAGAAGAAAACGGCACCCCACTCCAGTGTTCTTGCCTGGAGAATCCCAGGGACGGGGGAGCCTGGTGGGCTGCCGTCTATGGGGTCGCACAGAGATGGACACGACTGAAGTGACTTATCAGCAGCAGCAGCAGCACTGTATACTTTAATTGAAAATACTTTATTGCTAAAAAATGCTAACCATTATCTGAGTTAGTTGTAATCATTCCGCAATAGCAATGTCAGAGATCACTGATCACCGGTAACCATCACAAAGATAATAATGAAAAAAATTGAAATATTGGGAGAATTACCAAAATATGACAGTGACACAGAGACATGAAGTGAGCAAATGTTGTTGGAAAAATGGCACCGATAGACTTGCTCAACACAGGGTTGCCACAAACCTTCAATCTGTAAAAATTTCAGTGTGTGAGAAGGCAATAAAGTGCAATAAAATGAGGTGTACTTGTGGAGGAGTATTCATAGTAGCTTTATTCAGAATAGCTCCAAAGTGGAAACAACCCCTGAAATCCATCAGCTGATGAATGGAACAAAATAGGATGTATTCACACAATTGAATATCATCTGGCAATAAAAAGGAATAAAGTATTGATATATGGATAAACCTTGAAAACATTATGTCAAGTGAAAGGACTAATTCATAAAAGATCAATTATATTATTCCACTTACATGAAATTTTTGTAAGAGGCAGATTTACAGAGACAAGTAGATTACTGTTTGTTTAGGGGTTGAGGGGAAAAGGGGGTGAAGGCTAATAGGTATGGAGGTTTGGGGGGAAAGTCATGAAAATGTTCTACAATTGATCTTGGTGATGGTTCATAATCTTCTGTGAACACACTAAGAACCATTGAATTGTACACTTTAGAAGGGTGAGCTTTATGATGCGATAATTATATCTCAATAAAATTGTTAATAAAAAAAGAAGTCACTAGGTGTGGGAATGGCGTACTGTCTGGGGGACAGCATAAGCAGGAGTGTCAGGGACTTGGAACTTTCGACGGGCTGACGGCAGCTGGCAGCGAGTGGAGGGGCACCAGATGTGAGCAGTGGGCCTGGGCAGGAGCACACTGGGTGCGGGGCCTGGATTCCCTCCGAAGGCCATGGTGGGCAGTGGTCAACAGGAACAGGAGGGTGGCAGGCGAAAGGAAGACTACTCCAGAATGAGAAGCACATGACTGAAGCTAGGGCTGAATAGGGGCAGTGGATGCCAGGCTTGGGGAAGAGGCGGTGACTCTGAGAGCTAAGTGGAAGGTACTAATCTTTTCACAGATTTCTTTCTTTTATTTTATTTGGAAAAATTCAAAATGGCAATTGAAGGTAAACCAAGTGAAAAACCTATGAACAGTCTTCCTTACCTTCAGAGGATGCTTTTCCTTTTCCTTTGAGAGCTGTGGCTGGGGGTAACTGGCAAGCTACTTAACTTCTTTTGTTTTATTTTTTAATTAATTAATTTATTTTAATTGGAGGTTAATTACTTTACAATATTGTAATGTTTTTTGCCATACGTTCACATGAATCAGCCATGGGTGTACGTGTGTTCCTCATCCTGAACCTCCTCCTTAACTTCTTTTTTTAAATTTTTTAAATTGACGTATAGTTGTTTCACAATGTTGCGTTAATTTTTGCTATATGCAAAATGACTCAGTTATATACATATACACATTCTTTCTTATATTCTTTTCAATTATGGTTTATCCAGGATATTGAATAAACTGTAGTTTGCCACACTTCCTTGCACTATACAGTAAGATCTTGTTGTTTATCCATTCTATATTTAATAGGGTTTCCCTGATAGTTCAGTTGGTAGAGAATTCGCCTGCAATTCAGGAGACCCTGGTCTGATTTCTGAGTCAGGAAGATTCGCTGGAGAAGGGATAGGCTACCCACTCCAGTGTTCTTGGGCTTCCCTGGTGGCTCAACTGGTAAAGAATCTGCCTAAAATGTGGGAGACCTGGCTCCAATACCTGGGTTGGGGATCCCCTGGAGAGGGAAAGGCCACCCGCTCCGGTATTCTGGCCTGGAGAATTCCATGGACTATGTAGTCTATGGGATCTGCATCTACCAGCATTAAACACCCAGTCCATCCCTCCCTCAATCTGGTTTCCTTTGGTAACCTCAAGTTTGTTCTCTCTGTCTGTGAGTCTGTTTCTGTTTCATAGATAAGTTCACTTGTGCCATATTTTAGATTACACATATAAGTGATATCTCTTAATGACTTACTTCCCTTAATATGATATTCTCTAGTTGTGTCCATGTTTCTGCAAATGGCATTATTTTGTTCTTTTTCATTGCTGAGTAGTATTCCATTGTAGATATGTATCACATTGTCTTTATCTGTCCAAGTCTTACATATTTTGAATAGCGCTGCTATGAATATAGGGGTGTATGTATCTCTTTGAATTATAGGTCTGTCCAGATGTATGCCCAGGAGTGGGATTGCTGCATCACGTGACGATTCTGTTTTTAGTTTCCTGAGGAATCCCATCCTGCTTTTCACAATGGCTGCACCAACTGACATCCCTGCCAACAGCGTAGGAGGGCTCCCTTTTCTTCACATCCTGTCCAGAATTTATTATTTTGTAGACTTTTTAATGCTGGCCCTTCTGACAGGTGTGAGGTAATGCCTCATTGTAGTTCTGACTTTTATTTCTGGTGCTTTGGTAGTCTGCTTGCCAACGCAGGAGATGCAAGAGATGTGGGCTTAATCCCTGGGTTGGGAAGATGCCCTGAATTAGGAAACGGCAGCCCACTCCACTGTTCTTGCATGGAAAGGTCCGTGGACAGAGGAGCCTGGCAGGCTACAGTCCATGGGGTGCAAAGGGTCATGATATGACTGAGCAACTGAGTGTGCACACACATGCACACACACACAGTAATTAGCCATGTTGAGTATCTTTTCATGTGCCTATTGGCCATCTACGTATCTTCTTGAGAAAGGCCTATTTAGGACTTCTGTATATTTCTCAATTGGGCTGTTTGGTTTTTGTTGTAGAGTCGAATGAGCTGCTTATATATTTTGGAAATTAAGCCCTTTTTGGCCACACTGTTTGCAAGTGTTTTCTCTCATTCCATAAATTGTCTTTTCATTTTGTCAATGGTTTCATTTGCTGTGCAAAAGCTTGCAAGTTTGATTAGGTCCCATTTGTTCATTTTTGTTTTAATTTCTACTGCATTGGGAGGATGACCTAAGAAAACATTGGTACAATTCATGTCAGAGAATGTTTTGCCTATAATTTCTTCTAGGAGTTGTATAGTGTCTTGTCTCTAAGTAATTTTGAGTTTATGTTTGTGTTTGATGTGAAGGTGTGTTCCTCCCGTCACTGATTTACATGAAGGTGCCCAACTTTCTCAGCACCACTTGCTGAGGAGACCATCTCTTTCCCGTTTTATAAACCTGCCTCCTTTGTCAAAGATTAGCTGACTGCAGGTGTGTGGGATTTACTCTTGGGCTTTTTGTTCCATTCCACTGATGCACGTCTGCTTTTGTGCCAGCGCCACACTGTTTTGATTGCTGTGCCTTTGTAGTCTTGTCTGAAGTCTGAAGGGGGATGCCTTCCGCTTTGTTCTTTCCCCTCAGGATGACTTTGGCAATTCTGGGTCTCTTATGGGTCTATATAAATTTTAGGATTATTTGTTTTGCAAAAAATGTCATGGGTAGCTTGATAGGGAACACATTAAATCTGTAGATTGCTTTGGGTAATATTGCCATTTTAATGATATTAATTCTTTAGTCCAAGAGCATAGGATATCTTTCTATTTTTTGAATCATCTTAATTGTCCTTTACTAATGTTTTATAATTCTCAGCATAGAAATCTTTCATCTCCTTGGTTAGGTTTATTCTTCATGCTAATTCTTGATGCCTCGGTGTCTGTTTGCAAAACCTACCTGCCTGAGTGTTGTGGTGAAAGTTAAATGTGAGTCACTTATAACTGGATCTGGCATAAAATGAGGGCTGAACAAAGACACATTCTTGAATGTGGCCACTTTTTATATATTTGGAAGGATGAGATGGATCTCATTTTGAGTCTTTCTTTCCTTTAATCTTGTGGGTTTTTTTTTTCCATGCTGTGTGTATGTATTTGTGTTTGTGCTTATTGGTAGATTGAGTTTTTTTTTTTTTTTTAGTGGAAAGATGCACAAAAGGTACCATTTGCTCTAAGGTTTTATTTACTTTTATTAACTAATTAACCCTTATTTTGATAGTTTGCATTGTCTTGGAAAAGAGACATGAGCTCAAAGTTTTAATATTCATGTACCTATTATTCTTTATATCTTCTGTCATTTTTGCTTTATGAAATTTGCTTTATGCTGTCATTTGTTAGTTATCATTATCTATGTTGAGAATTGCACCTTTGACTGTAACAAAGGGCCAGTTTTTGTACTAATTAACGTTTTTTGCCATGAATCCAAACTCCTTTATACACTTTCTGCTGCACTTCCAATATAATTTGTTTATACTTTTATGTTTTATCTTTCTGACTTATTCTTGGTTATATCTTTTGTACATAGTGTGGAATGGTATGCTGCTTTTGGGGACATTTTTGATTGTGTGCTAACCTACAACTAGACCATGTGACAAGTATGTTTTGTCTTGGTTCTGTCATATAATTTAGTTTTGAGGGCTGTTCAAATTCCCTATATGATCTGTCTTTTTGTGTGCATCTCTTCTGATAATCAGAAAGCTATCTATTATTGTCTTTACTGAGATATAGTTGACATGTATGAGCTTCTGGTATACAACACAATGATGTGATACATGTACCTAGTCTTTATATCATTTTAAAGCCGCATCCCATTCAATTGCGCTGATGTGTCTTCATTATTGCCTTGCAGTAAATCTTGTGTGGTAGACTGAAACTGTCTCTAATTTTGCAAAGATGCTTTAAGGATCTCTGTGTTTATTCCTGGTTTCAGTCAGGGGTCTTTAGTTGCAAGTGACAAAGATGACTGGAGCAGCTGAAGGAAACTGGTCTGGAGAAAGGGCCACACCCAGTAGCCCCATGGGTATCAGTGTGCAGATTTCATTGTGCCCTTGCCAGCATCCAGTGCTATCATTTAGCTTTCTTATTATTTGCTAACTTAATGGGTATAAAACAAAACTTCAATGTTGCTTTAATTTTGATAGCAAAGGGCAAAGATGTCTATGGATTTGTTTGGTGTGAGTTCTCTCCCCTGTGGTGGTGGCTACGTTTATTTCTTAGCTCACTGCACGTGGGGCTGCTTTCAGACTTTGCTGGAGAACGGGAGGCACAGGGCCTGGCCTCCACGTGGTCTTCCTGTTTCTCAAGAACACACAGAGCATGTCTCCAACTGTGCAGTGAAGGCCAGTGTGTTCTGCTCACACTATGGGGCCAGCTCTGGCTCTGCAGCCTGCCCGAGAGGGGCCAGGGAGGTGATAAGTGAAAATCCATCACAACTTCTGGAACTAACTCAAAGGACACACTCGACTGCTGAAACACCAGCAGGACTCGGCCAAGCTCAGCAATGTTGTCAGGAGAATGATTCCATTGCAGCAGATACTGTCCTTGTGGAAGGAGGTCTTTGGAGGACAGCTTACAAAAAGAATAAAAAAACGGTCTAAACATATTTGTGTAGGAGGAGAAAAGGAGAAGGGAATGTGTCTTTTGCTTGAATCCAGTCTCCTTTGTTTCCCTCTTTTGGGGGTGTCTGCAGCAGCTGCACTCTCAATTATTTCCCTTTTGGATAAAGTTGTGAGCAAAACATGCTAAGTGGTGCTTGTTGTGGCAGGAGGATAAATCAGTGAACTGTACATTAGTTTACATAGTGTCTTATATAATGTTATATATGTCTTATATATTGGTTTACCCAAATAACAACCTTTTGATTTCAGGAATTCATGAGTTTGCTTCAGCTTTCTAAAATCTTTGCAAATGGAAAATGGTTTATAAAATGAGTAGAAAAATTTACCTAATTAGTATATTTTTCCTTATTAGAATGTTGGGTTGGATTTCATCTCTGAGCATCCTTCTAAAGTGTAATTGCAGGCACACACTCTGGGTCTTAGCTATGTTTGGGTGTCCAGATCCCTTTGCAAGAAGCACCCAAGAGGTCTGGTGTGAAAAATAAATCCTCAGCTGAAAATGAAACTCCCTGTTCTCTGATTTCTCTCATAAGTTGGATCTTATTTGCTTTCTATTTTTCAGAAATTCCTCAAAGTACATGGTCCATCAAGAGCATCATTCTTGCTTTCCCGTGTTTCTCAGGGGACCTATTCATTTGCAAATGCTGTTTTCTCATGCCACTTCTTAGCTATTTTGGAAGTAGACGATATGATAACTATACAGTTCACAACCTTGAATTGACCATCTCTGTTTGATTCATTTAGCTTTATTTATTTTTCAGAACATTTTTTATAATTAGAGAAAATTTTGAGAAATAAGAAAATCACTTATAGCTTCTATCCTTAGAAAAAGTTTTTAATTTATTTTAATTGGAGGCTAATTACTTCACAGTATTGTAGTGGTCTTGCCATACACTGACATCAGTCAGCCATGGATGTGCATGTGTTCCCCATCCTGATCCCCCTTCCCACCTCCCTCCCCATCCCATCCCTCAGGGTCATCCCAGTGCACCGGCCCTGAGCACCTTGTCTCATGCGTTGAACCTGGACTGGCAATCTGTTTCACATATGGTAGTATATATGTTTCAGTGCTATCTTCTCACATCATCCCACCCTTGCCCTCTCCCTGAGATCCAAAACACTGTTCTACACATCTGTGTTTCTTTTGCTGTCTCGCATACAGGGTTATCGTTACCACCTTTCTAAATTCCATATATATGCGTTAGTATACTGTATTGGTGTTTTTCTTTCTGGCTTACTTCACTCTGTATAATAGGCTCCAGTTTCATCCACCTCTTTAGAACGGATTCAAATGTATTCTTTTTAATGGCTGAGTAATACTCCATTGTGTATATGTACCACAGCTTTCTAATCCATTCATCTGCTGATGGTCATCTAGGTTGCTTCCATGTCCTGACTATTGTAAACAGTGCTGTGATGAACATTGGGGTACACGTGTCTCTCAATTCTGGTTTCCTTGGTGTGTATGTCTAGCAATGGGATTGGCAGTTCTGTTTCCAGTTTTTTAAGGAATCTCCACACTGTTCTCCATAGTGGATGTACTAGTTTGCATTCCTACCAACCATGTAAGAGGGTTCCCTTTTCTCCACATCCTCTCCAGCATTTATTGCTTATAAGCTTTTGGATTGCAGCCATTCTGACTGGCATGAAATGGGACCTCATTGTGGTTTTGATTTGCATTTCTCTGATAATGTGTGATGTGAAGCATCTTTTCATGTGTTTGTTAGCCATCTGTATGTCTTCTTTGGAGAAATGCCTATTTAGTTCTTGGGCCCATTTTTTCTTTTTTTTAATTTATTTTTAATTTAATACTCTATTCTATTTTACAAAACTGTATTGGTTTTGCCATACATTGACATGAATCAGCCACAGGTGTACACGATCTCCCAATGCTGAAGCGCATCTCCCACCCCACACCATTTCCCCGGATCATCCCATAAACCAGCCCCAAGCATCCTGTATCCTGTATTGAACATAGACTGGTGCTTCATCTCCCATATGATTGTATACATGTTTCGTTGTCCTTCTCCCAGATCTTCCCACCCTCTCCCTCTCCCTCTGAAGCCAACAGTCCGTTCTATACCTCTGTGTCTCTTATATTGTCTCACTTTCGGGGTCATCATTATTGTCTTCTAAATTCCATATATATGTGTCAGTATACTGTATTGGTGTTTTTCTTTCTGGCTTACTTCACTCTGTATAATAGGCTCCAGTTTCATCCACCTCTTTAGAACGGATTCAAATGTATTCTTTTTAATGGCTGAGTAATACTCCATTGTGTATATGTACCACAGCTTTCTAATCCATTCATCTGCTGATGGTCATCTAGGTTGCTTCCATGTCCTGACTATTGTAAACAGTGCTGTGATGAACATTGGGGTACACGTGTCTCTCAATTCTGGTTTCCTTGGTGTGTATGTCTAGCAATGGGATTGGCAGTTCTGTTTCCAGTTTTTTAAGGAATCTCCACACTGTTCTCCATAGTGGATGTACTAGTTTGCATTCCTACCAACCATGTAAGAGGGTTCCCTTTTCTCCACATCCTCTCCAGCATTTATTGTTGTAGACTTTAGGATCGCAGCCATTCTGACTGGTATGAAATGATACCTCACTGTGGTTTTGATTTGCATTTCTCTGATAATGAGTGATGCTGAGCATATTTCCATGTGTTTGTTAGCCATCTGTATGGGGTTGCAAAGAGTTGGACGTGACTGAGCGACTTCACAACATGACACGATGTCTTCTTTGGAGAAATGTCTTTTTAGTTCTTTGGCCCATTTTTTGATTAGCTCGTTTATTTTTCTGGAATTGAGCTGCAGGAGTTGCTTGTATATTTTTGAGATTAATTCTTTGTCAGTTGCTTCATTTGCTATTATTTTCTCCTATTCTGAAGGCTGACTTTTCACCTTGCTTATAGTTTCCTTCGTTGTTTGATCCATGAGAACTTTATATTAGTGAAAGGAATATGGTTATGATTTGGTGTTAATTTTTGTATTGTTTTTAATTGATTAATTTTTTAGTTGTGTCAATGCCTTTTATTGAATGAGGTATTCGGTGGTTCTTCTCTATCTCATTTCAAATCCCTGCTTGTACTCAGACTGTTTTTGAACTCCCTTGTCTGCTCTGATTTCTCCTCCTTGGCAGTGGTGCCAGGCAGGTTCATCACATCCAGGTGAGACTTCTAGTCCTGCTTTGTTACTTTTTCTTTTCAGAAGTTTCCTAAATATAACTATATTTTCCTTCTGACAGACTGGCTTTTAAGTATCTTCTTTTTCCAAAAAAATGAGAAGGAAAAAATAAACAAGATACTATCCTAAACCAAAAAGAAAGGAAAGGAAGAAGGAAGGAAGCAAGAAAGAAAAAGTCAAACTAAACCAAACTATAAACCCAACCAAATAGAATTTTGATTAGGATTGTATTAAGCTTGTAGTTTATATGGGAAAATATTGGCATCTGTATTCGTTTTCTAGACTGCAATGATAAATTGCCACAAACTACATGACTTAGAGCTTCCCAGGTGGCTCACTGGTAAAGAATCCACCTCCCAGGGCAGAAGACACAGGAGGTGTGGGTTTGATCCCTGGGTCAGGAAGATCCCTTGGAGGAGAAAATGGAAACCCACTTCAGTATTTTTGCCTGGAGAATCCCATGGACAGAGGAGCCTTGTGGGTTCCAGTCCATAGTGTTGCAGAGAGTTGGACATGACTGAAGTGACTTAGGATGCACACAGGAATAACTGGGTCTTCTCAAGTGGCACAGTGGTAAAGAGTTCACCTGCCAATGCAGGAGGCTCAAGAGACACCAGGTCAATCCCTGGGCTGGGAAGATCTCCTGGAGAAGGAAATGGCAGCCCATTCCAGTATTCTTGCCTGGAGAATCCCATGACAGAGGAGCCCAGTGGGCTACAGCCCCTGGGGTTGCAAAGATTTGGACATGACTGAGTGACTGAGGACACACGCACACGACTTAGAACAAAAGAAGTCCAATCCCTCGCCATCCTGGAGGCCAGAAGTCTTGAATCAAGAGGTCAGCAGGCCACGCTCTTTCTGAAGTCTATGGAGGAGAGTCGGCCCGTGCCTTCCTCTTGGTTCCTGGTGGTTCCTGGAAGCTCTTGGCATGTTGTTGGCTTGTGGGCACATGATTCCAGTCTTCACCTCTGCCATCACATGGTGATCTCCCTGTGTCTCTGGCCCTTTTCTTATGACCTCAGTCACTTTAGACAAGGACACACCCTGCTCCAGTATACCCTCATCTCAATTAATTACATCTTCAGTGACCCTACTTCCCAATAAAATCACACCTGAGGATTCAGGAAGGACATGAATTTGGGGAGGATACTGAAACCCAATAGAATGTTTTTAGAATTTGCATCAATATTGTTTTCAGGAAAGAGGTATGTCAAGGGAGGGGGGGTTCAGGATGGGGAACACATGTACATTCGGGGTGGATTCATGTCAGTGTATGGAAAACCAATACAATATTGTAAAGTAATTAGCCTCCAATTAAAATAAATAAATTTATATTAAGAAAAAAAAGAAAGAAGTATGTCAATTTATTTAGGTCCCCCTTTGGAGAAGACTTGAGAGTTCCTTGGACTGCAAGGAGATCCAACCAGTCCATTCTGAAGATCAGCCCTGGGATTTCTTTGGAAAGAATGATGCTAAAGCTGAAACTCCAGTACTTTGGCCACTTCATGCGAAGAGTTGACTCATTGGAAAAGACTCTGATGCTGGGAGGGATTGGGGGCAGGAGGAGAAGGGGACGACAGAGGATGAGATGGCTGGATGGCATTACTGACTCGATGGACGTGAGTCTGAGTGAACTCCGGGAGTTGGTGCTGGACAGGGAGGCCTGGCATGCTGTGATTCATGGGGTCACAAAGAGTCGGACACGACTGAGAGACTGAACTGAACTGAACTGAACTTACATCATTTTATATTTTTTTCATGTATTTCATTCCTAGTTGAAAATTTTTTTGTCCTTTTGTTGAGTGATATAGTTTCTTTTGTTGCACAATTTAGGTGTTTCTATTTCTTATAACAAACTATAAGAAATCAATTTTGGGACTTCCCTGGTGGTCTAGTGGCTAAGACTCTGTGCTCCCGGTGCAGGGGGCCCAAGTTCTATCCCTGGTCAGGGAACTAGATCCCACATGCTAAAGATGGGAAACTAAAGATTCCATGTGCTGTGACTAAGACCTGGAGCAGCCAAACAAGTAAAATAAACAAATATTAAAAAAAAAAAGAAATCAATTTTGCTTTGGAAATATATTTTTTATTTTTTTATTTATTTTTTCTTTTTTTAAAAATTTTATTTTTACTTTTTTCTATTTTACAATACTGTATTGGTTTTGCCATACATTGACTTTTTAGCTCACTGAATTATCTTATTTTTAATACCTTTTAGTTGGTACTTTGGAGTTTTTCAGGTTTGTAATTTTATCATCTACAAATAATGATACTATTGCTAACTCATTTTGAATATTCAAACTTTGTATATTGTTTTCAAGTCTAATTACATGGTCTTACAGTTGAACAGCAGGTGAATACAGCTGTGGGTCTAACTTGTGGAGCTTGACTTCAGACAGAGATTAATAATGTGAATATTTTTTTAAGTGTCTTCTGGTTGAAAGTGGCAAACTTAACTCTAGATGACATAACTGAAAAGGTCTTTATTAGCTCATGCAGTGTAAAAAATTATAAATTAAAACAATGTTACTAGGGAGTGATCTTGGTAGTCATCAATCTTCGTCCTAATTTCTGATTCTGAGGCCCAGTGGAGGCTGGAGTCAGGAAAACGTGCAGGAAGCTGCGCTGCAGCTGAGGCCAGGCCTTGGCTGCTGCTTTTTTTTAAGTGTCTTCTGGTTGAAAGTGGCAAACTTAACTCTAGATGACATAACTGAAAAGGTCTTTATTAGCTCATGCAGTGTAAAAAATTATAAATTAAAACAATGTTACTAGGGAGTGATCTTGGTAGTCATCAATCTTCGTCCTAATTTCTGATTCTGAGGCCCAGTGGAGGCTGGAGTCAGGAAAACGTGCAGGAAGCTGCGCTGCAGCTGAGGCCAGGCCTTGGCTGCTGCTGCTGCTAAGTCGCTCAGCCATGTCTGACTCTGTGCGACGCCATAGATGGCAGACCAGCAGGCTCCTCCGTCCCTGGGATTCTCCAGGCAAGAATACTGGAGTGGCTTGCCATTTCCTTCTCCAAGACTTTGGCTAAATGGGTATTGACATCTTGCCCTTTTTGAGCCACTTCTCATCTGGATGGAGCCTAGGGTCAGGAGAAGACAGCTCAGGTTTTCTGGGTAAGGCGAGCTAGTCCTCAGGTCAACCCGTGTCAGCATCAGAATCCACCAGGCCATCTGGGAGCTATTCCCACACCCCTGACAGGCAGGCACCAGGGGCAGACAGCTGTTTATGCCTGCCCTGTACCCGGGGCCTCTTCCTTGGTATCAGACCTCATGCCTCCTCCATCCAAGTCCTTGTGGTTTAGGCTAACTCTAGTATTGGGGCTATGGCCAACCACTGTATTCCATTCTGTGTGAATGGCAGTTGGCTTGGGGCAGGGGTGGAAGGTTCCATTCAACTCAAACCAGGCCTAGGCAAGCTAATTTGGGGGCCCTTTGTATGAGAAAACCTCTACCTTGGGGACCTGAGATAGGAAAGGAGTTGCCCCGAAGCTCCTAGTGTTACATTTGAAGAGCAGCTTGACTGAGGCTCAAACTAGCAATAATCATACCAGGTTATAACAGCATCATTTGCTTATCTGGATCCAGCCATACCTGCAGCTAGATACTCCTAGATTTTTAAGGTATACGAGTCAATAAAGACCTTTTAAGTCTTGTCCTCTTGAGTTAAGTGCTCCACTTTCAACTGAAAGACATTTGAAAAATATTCACCTTGTTAATCTCTGTCTTAAATCAAGCTTGGGAAGTTAAACCAAGTTGTACTCACCTGCTGTTCAAAAACACTGTGGTCATGAGGCATTTTGGTATTTACTCACTCAAATAATATGTGTGGAGTAGCTACTAGGTACAAGTGCAGTTGAAGCCCGCGGGATACGTCAGGGATCAAAACAGATGGTGATTACTGCCCTCAGTGGAGCTCACATTTTAGTGGGGAAGGCAGGTAATAAACATGAAAAATTAATGAGTAAATAATCTAACACGATAGAATGTGATCAGTGCTGTGGAAAGGCAAATAAGGGCAGGCTAAGGGGGATGAAGAGGTAGTTTTCAGCATCAAAAAGGGTGGTCAGGTTAGGCCTCATTGATCGCAAAGGTAGATTTTGGGCAATGGTAGGTGGGGGTGTGAGGTCTGTCACTGGAACAACCCCCTCCCCCAGCTTGGGGCAGGGAGGGGGTGGTAGGGATGGAGAAGCAGGTAGGTTTGTGGAGGGTAATTAGGAGCCGGAACTGGTAGTATTGTGTGATGAGCGAGACACCTGGGAAGAAGACAAGGGAGGTTTGAAAAGACTCCCTAGCTCTGGACCATTTGTCAGATGAGTCTGGATGGAGCAGGGAATGGCGCTGGCCCAGGGGACTGGGCCTGTGATCCTTTCCGCAGCACCATAGCTGCTGGCTGTGTCTGGTCAGTGTCTCTGTGTGTGTGTGGTCACTCGAGCTGAGGAGTGGGCTGGGCTATTGCGGGCCTGGTTTGGGGCCTGCCAGCTCCTGGCCCACTTCCACACCCCCTGCCCACTCCTGTGCTCAGCTGTGGGCCGGGCTCAGCCACTGGGCCTTGGATGGGGCCCAGGAGCCTCCTCTCCTTGGGAGGCCTGGGTAGGGAGCACCTGGGCTGAGAGTGCCAGGGCAGTGCCGCGGGCTCCCTGGCCTCCTTGCCCTCCCCTCTCTCCTCCATCAACCAGCACCTAGAAGCCCACACTCCTGTTCAGTGTTTGTTGTTCTCCTTTCTCCGGTGGATTTATTTGCCCTCATTTGCATAAGAAATACCATACTCCCCAACTTAATGAGCAGGCCCATCTGGCGGTGCAGGCTTCCTCTCGGCTGAGACTTGCATGGCCAGGAGCTGTTATAATTAGTTTGTTCCTTTCCAAGATTAAGGAAGGAGCGGGTTCTCGACACAGCCCCTGGACCAGGGCCCTCCGCAGTGGGCCCGAGCCGGCTTCCTGGGCCGCCAGCTGTCTCGTTTGTAGGTCCATCTGTGTGCGTTGTCTGGGTTGGCCCTGCCTCTCCTGAACTGTCCTTGGCTGGGCCAGGGCTTGGCCAGCATGAAAGCAGGCATTTCATGGTAACACTGCAGAATCGAGCTGAGAGCATCCTCACGGCCACTTGGTTGAGCTTGTCCCAGGCTGGAAGTATTGGAGTCCTGTAATACGGCAGCCCACCAGGCTCCCCCATCTCTGGGATTCTCCAGGCAAGAATACTGGAGTGGGTTGCCATTTCCTTCTCCAGTGCATGAAAGTGAAAAGTGAAAGTGAAGTCGCTCAATCATTTCCCACTCTTAGCGACCCCATGGACTGCAGCCCACCAGGCTTCTCCGTCCATATTGCCTTCCCCGAATACAGTGTCATGGAAGGGATGCTCTGGAAATTCAGCTCTGGGCAGAGCTTAGCTGAGCTATGTCAGAGGTGACACACCAGAGAATGTGCCTAGATCTCTCAGATGTCACCCTGATGACCTCCATACTAACCCTTATCCACCCATGCTTCAACCCACAGTGGTGACTGCCCATGCTTCTGTGCCAAGCAGGCTCTGCACTGGCCTCAGAAGAGGTGATCAGCTCCCGCCTCACAGGCTGTGAGCTTGAGGACACAGGGACCCCCCTGTGATGTCATCTTGCTAGAATGGGTTGGGGGTCAAGGGAGCCTGGCCAGGTGAACATCTGTGTCTGATCTGAGTGGGCCATGTCTGGTCTGCATCGAGGGGGTATTGCCAGGTTTCCCAGTCTGTGTGCAGAGCGTCAAGCCACCCTTCTCTCCCCCAGGCCGCCTTCAACTTTGGCTTAATCATGACCATCCTGGCTCCACGCCTGCCCACTTTGCACTCCAGGAGTAGTTCCTGTGTGCTTAGTGAGCACATTTTGCCTCATTTCCAGTAATGAGGTAAAAATTCATACTGCTAAATGATTAGCTTCCAAGAAGGGGTGATGGAATGAATTCTCAAGTATCCTAGGATGGTGCGACAGGGGAGAGCCCTGTCTGGGGAAGGTGGTAGTGGATGGCACCCTGCAGTGGATTTTCCCTGCTTTTTGCCTACAGGAAGACTCAGGAGAAAGAGTCAAAGGGAGTATTTTCTAAGTTCTAAGCTGGCAGCTGGAAGCAGACTGGAGGGCTCCCATGAATGAGCCCAGCTGCCTGGAGGCCGGGAGGGGATGGAACTGCACCTGGAGGCCTGGCGCTGAAGTCTGGGTGTAAGGAGGAGGACTCTGATGCTGGAAAGGGCAAGAGCCTGAATGGCGGCCAGTGAGTTCCCTTGTCTTTGTGCTTCTCACAATTGAATTCTATATTTGTAGTTTTAGAAAACTGAGGTGTCATGATAAAATGCATCAAGAGCCCTGATATCATGACCGAACAGGACCCTATAGGGACCTCCTGGACAGATTCCTTCTCTCCCCTCTCCTCTGCCTCTCTTATGTTTGTAGAAAATCTTTAGCCTCCTAGGCCTTCCAAAGAATAAATTTAATCAGATAAATGAAAAAATGTAGAAAGAAAACAAACAAACAAACCCCAAACAGTCAAACAAGAAAAATATTAGTTTAGCTGTTAGAAGAAGTAAAGGACATTTGATTTCTCCTCAAGGGATATAGGTAATATTCTGAGTCATATCCCTTAAGCTATTTGCAGGTACTGAATCTCCCACCGGGTGAAAGAAGTTAACTGTGTGCGGCCCACAAACATGCAGACCCCAGATTGTTTGGAACCAGAAGATTGATGATGTTGACTCCCAATTACCTCACCATCAACTACTCAGAAGAATGTCCGTGAGCTGATTATACACTCCACAATCCAGTCCCTCATTCTGTTTTTAAAAATCTTTTTCTAAAAGCCACTGAGGGTTCTGGTCTTTTGAGCATTAGCTGCCCAGACTCCTTGTTGGGCGCCTGAAATATATGCTGCCCTTCACTTCACCACAAACCCGTGTCAGTAAACTGCCTTTACTGCACACGGGCAATCTGCATCGAGGGGGTATTGCCAGGTTTCCCGGTCTGTGTGCAGAGCGTCAAGCCACCCTTCTCTCCCCCAGGCCGCCTTCAACTTTGGCTTAATCATGACCATCCTGGCTCCACGCCTGCCCACTTTGCACTCCAGGAGTAGTTCCTGTGTGCTTAGTGAGCACATTTTGCCTCATTTCCAGTAATGAGGTAAAAATTCATACTGTTAAATGATTAGCTTCCAAGAAGGGGTGATGGAATGAATTCTCAAGTATCCTAGGATGGTGCGACAGGGGAGAGCCCTGTCTGGGGAAGGTGGTAGTGGATGGCACCCTGCAGTGGATTTTCCCTGCTTTTTGCCTACAGGAAGACTCAGGAGAAAGAGTCAAAGGGAGTATTTTCTAAGTTCTAAGCTGGCAGCTGGAAGCAGACTGGAGGGCTCCCATGAATGAGCCCAGCTGCCTGGAGGCCGGGAGGGGATGGAACTGCACCTGGAGGCCTGGCGCTGAAGTCTGGGTGTAAGGAGGAGGACTCTGATGCTGGAAAGGGCAAGAGCCTGAATGGCGGCCAGTGAGTTCCCTTGTCTTTGTGCTTCTCACAATTGAATTCTATATTTGTAGTTTTAGAAAACTGAGGTGTCATGATAAAATGCATCAAGAGCCCTGATATCATGACCGAGCAGGACCCTATAGGGACCTCCTGGGACAGATTCCTTCTCTCCCCTCTCCTCTGCCTCTCTTATGTTTGTAGAAAATCTTTAGCCTCCTAGGCCTTCCAAAGAATAAATTTAATCAGATAAATGAAAAAATGTAGAAAGAAAACAAACAAACAAACCCCAAACAGTCAAACAAGAAAAATATTAGTTTAGCTGTTAGAAGAAGTAAAGGACATTTGATTTCTCCTCAAGGGATATAGGTAATATTCTGAGTCATATCCCTTAAGCTATTTTGTCTGTGTGCAGAGCGTCAAGCCACCCTTCTCTCCCCCAGGCCGCCTTCAACTTTGGCTTAATCATGACCATCCTGGCTCCACGCCTGCCCACTTTGCACTCCAGGAGTAGTTCCTGTGTGCTTAGTGAGCACATTTTGCCTCATTTCCAGTAATGAGGTAAAAATTCATACTGTTAAATGATTAGCTTCCAAGAAGGGGTGATGGAATGAATTCTCAAGTATCCTAGGATGGTGCGACAGGGGAGAGCCCTGTCTGGGGAAGGTGGTAGTGGATGGCACCCTGCAGTGGATTTTCCCTGCTTTTTGCCTACAGGAAGACTCAGGAGAAAGAGTCAAAGGGAGTATTTTCTAAGTTCTAAGCTGGCAGCTGGAAGCAGACTGGAGGGCTCCCATGAATGAGCCCAGCTGCCTGGAGGCCGGGAGGGGATGGAACTGCACCTGGAGGCCTGGCGCTGAAGTCTGGGTGTAAGGAGGAGGACTCTGATGCTGGAAAGGGCAAGAGCCTGAATGGCGGCCAGTGAGTTCCCTTGTCTTTGTGCTTCTCACAATTGAATTCTATATTTGTAGTTTTAGAAAACTGAGGTGTCATGATAAAATGCATCAAGAGCCCTGATATCATGACCGAACAGGACCCTATAGGGACCTCCTGGACAGATTCCTTCTCTCCCCTCTCCTCTGCCTCTCTTATGTTTGTAGAAAATCTTTAGCCTCCTAGGCCTTCCAAAGAATAAATTTAATCAGATAAATGAAAAAATGTAGAAAGAAAACAAACAAACAAACCCCAAACAGTCAAACAAGAAAAATATTAGTTTAGCTGTTAGAAGAAGTAAAGGACATTTGATTTCTCCTCAAGGGATATAGGTAATATTCTGAGTCATATCCCTTAAGCTATTTTGCAGGTACTGAATCTCCCACTGGGTGAAAGAAGTTAACTGTGTGCGGCCCACAAACATGCAGACTCCAGATTGTTTGGAACCAGAAGACTGATGATGTTGACTCCCAATTACCTCACCATCAACTAGAAGAATGTCTGTGAGCTGATTATACACTCCACAATCCACTCCCTCATTCTGTTTTTAAAAATCTTTTTCTAAAAGCCACTGAGGGTTCTGATCTTTTGAGCATTAGCTGCCTAGACTCCTTGTTGGGCGCCTGAAATATATGCTGCCCTTCACTTCACCACAAACCCGTGTCAGTAAACTGCCTTTACTGCACACGGGCAAGCCGATCCAAGTTTGGTTCAGTAACAGTGTTAAGCAGATCTTTACAGCAAAATATTTCTACATAGATAGAGAGCCTTAACAGTATCCTGTTAGGCTCCAATATTAATTGCATCTTAAATTTTCAGTATTTTATGATGCTTTGACATCTTCTGTAGATTTACTAGCTCGGGGAGACTGCCCCTTCCAGCCTAAAGACGGCAAACAACTTGCCTACAAGAGTGTCTTTTACGTGCAAGCCAACCAATCCAACTCACAGGCTAAACTAGTATCCCTCCTGCTAGTATCCCTAAATCACCCCAGGGTCAGATACCAGACAACTAGATGTGATACCATCCCCGTTGTGCAGAGCTTGCCAAAATAATTCAAACTATCCAGTTCTAAACTTGCTTAAACTTGCCAGTTGCCGCTCCCATTTCTTCCCTGGGAATCACAATATGAGCTCTGACCGTGCCTTTCCCTGGCTCCTTCTGCCTCCTGACCAACCTGGCGCTTTCCCAAGTGGCCCTGCATGGCATGGCATGCCTTCTTCTCTTGGAAACTGCAAGTAGCAAAGTCTTCTTTCAAAGACATTGTCTCTGTGTCTGTTACCTTAGCATATCTGATTAAAACAGAATTTCATTTCAAGACAGCCCCCTCTTCATGTCCTTTCCTAGTCTATGCATTCCTCCATCCCAAGAAGCACCACTGTTGTGATTCTATAATCACAGAGCTTTGCCTGCTCTTGTCCCTTATATAAATGAAGTCCTTCAGCATTTTCTCTTTCGTGTCTGGCTTCTTTCACTGAGCATGATAAAATTCCTCCACGGTGCTGAGAACATTTCTCTCTCTCTTCCTCTCTCTCCCTTCTGTCGTAGTATTCCATTTATACACAGGCCACAATTTACTCATTTCTTTGTTGAAGGGTGTTTTTGAGTTTTTGACTGTTCCTCTCCCACCCTGTACCTATTTCTCATAGAGTTTCACATTTCATTGTTATTAGACTCCTCTGCAACTATGAAGTAACATTGCAAGTCTCTTACAAGTTGTGACTGTGTGTATTCTGTATTCTGTCTCCTAGATCTGATGCCCAGTGACAGCCGTCACCCATCCGTTTATCAAATGGGTCTTGAGAGCCTGCCCTGTGCCAAGGTGCTGTCCTAGGTGCTGGATTTCTTCCCACAAGGGGCAGGGTAGTGGTGATGGTGGTAGTGGGAAGAACAGATAGCACATAAACAAGAAAATAGAAAACATAATTTCAAGCATTGATACACGCTAAGGAGAAAATAAAGCAGGATGAGGGTATTCCGCGTATGTATGGCGGTGTTTATTACAGGCCGGGAAGCAGGGCAGTGCTCTTTGCAAAAGTGCTTTTAAAAACAGATACCTAAATGCCTTGTGGGAGGAAGTTCTCTGGGAGAAGAGCATTCTAGACAGAAGGGACTAGCATGTGCAAAGGCCCTGAAGTAGAAGCCTGCTCTCCTAGGCTGTGGCAAGAGACTGAGAGGACATGGAGAAAGAGACTCGAGGGGAAAGTGGTAGAGGTGTGATCATGCGGTCCCGGGCTTGGAAGAGTGACTGACAGACACCCTAGGGTTATTCAGATGTGGGATACAGGGTTTCCCTGATGACTCAATGGTGAGGAATCCGCCTGCCAAGCACGAGACACAGGTTTGATCCATGGAGGAGGAAAAGGAAAACTGTCCCAGCATCTTTGCCTGGGGAAGCCCACGGACACCGGAGCCTGGTGGGCCACAGTCCATGAGGTCACAAAAGAATCGGACACCACTCAGTGACTAAACACCACCACCACCGTATGGAATACATTCTGTTGAAAATGATCTAAGTTAGCTCGTCTGTTCAACTAAAACGACTGAGTGCATTTATAGTTAAAGAGAAAATTTAAACTTTCACGTGAAAATTAGAAATTTGGGTAACATGCACCTGCCACTGTGAGTTTAACAGCTTCTCCACACAGGAAGACTTTTCTGATGAGATTAATGATGTTAATGAATGTGACTTTTGATACTGTTTAAAGCAACATGTCAACAATTGGCAGCTCCCGCATGTCTCAGAGAACCAGTGTTTTCTGAATGGCCGTGCATCATGTTTCTGTTGAGAAGTCAGCCCTCCAGCGGGGCTCGCTTCCACTCGTGCGGATCTCACTGGGTGTGCCAAGCAGGGAAGACCTGACTCTTTAGTCAAGCTATTTCTCAGAAGTGCTGTAGTAAGCAGCTTTGCAGGAAGAGGCATTGTCTCCCTTTAGGTCAAAGAGCAGGCTTGCTTACTATGTACTGTAAAAAACATTGGTCCCCAAGCTCAGGGTCCGGCACTTGGAACACAAACCCGCCGCTTGCGTCGTGTCTATGCAGGCGCTTCTGCGTAACCTCTGTGGGACTTGAGCAGCAGAGAGAAGCGACGTCAACAGGCTGATGCTCACAGTACTTGCTGCGGCAGCAAGCTGGGGGTAGTCGAGTCCTTTGTCACTGACAGAGGACTCTCATGCCTTTTGCCAACAGCTGTGAAACAGCAGCAAGTTAATTCACTACCTTGTAAGTAGAGTAAAATCAATCCTAGTCCTGACAGTTACAAAATCATGCATGAACAAAAAACCCATTCAAACTACAAGACATAAAGGGGATTTTAATGGAACAGAGTACAAAACAAAGCTTATCGCTTAAGCTTTGAGGTTCTCATTCAACCAGCAGGCCTAGTGTTAGGTGGAAGGAATGAGGTGCAGGCACCTTACACCCCTGAGAATGAGTTCTCCTTGAGTTTGTACCCTGGGTGCCTCCCTTACCCTTTTTTTAAGTCCTGGTAACTAATCCTCAAGAAACAGCTTCTTTAAATAAATTTTTGAGTAACCTCCATACTGTCTTCATATATATATATGAAATCTGAAAAAATAAAACAGATCACAGATACAGAGAGCAAACTATTGGTTATCAGTGGGGAGAGGGCTGGGAGGAGGGGCAAAA
>SJYC01138516.1:0-14589 GCA_006408675.1 Madoqua kirkii
GAAAGTGAAGTTGAGCTTTGGGGTCAGGACCTGTAAAGTCTGGGGCACTTCAGACAGAGCACAGTCTGGAGTGTGAGGGAGTGGGCTTGGATGGCCATCTCCTCTTGACCTAGACACTTCACCCCATGAAAAGGAACATGGCTAGAAGTTAAGTCTCAGGAAGGAAAGGGGTTGGTTCTAACAGGGATCCTGCTCCTTAGTGGCTGTCTCCATACTTTATTGTTCAGTTGCTAAGTCATGTCTGACTCTTTGCAATCCCATGGACTGCAGCATGCCAGACTTCCCTGTCCTTCACCATCTCCTGGAATTTGCTCAGTCCATTGAGTTGCTGCTGCCATCCAACCATTTCATCCTCTGTCATCCCCTTCTCCTCCTGCCTTCAATCTTTCCCAGCATCAAGGTCTTTTCCAATGAGTTGGCTTTTCACATTAGGTGATCTTGGTACTTAGCACAAAGTATAAAGCCTTGGACAAGTTGGAATCAAGAATGCTGGGAGAAATATCAATAACCTCAGATATGCAGATGACACCGCCCTTATGGGAGAAAGTGAAGAAGAACTAAAGAGCCTCTTGATGAAAGTGAGCAAGGAGAGTGAAAAAAACTGGTTTAAAACTCAACATTCAAAAAACGAAGATCATGGCATCCAGTGCATGAAGTGAACTTCATGGCAGATAGATAGGGAAAGAATGAAAACAGTGAGAGACTTTATTTTCTTGGACTCCAAAATCACTGCAGATGGTGACTGCAGCCATGAAATTAAAAGGTGTTTGCTACTTGGAAGAAAAGCTATGACAAACCTAGACAGCATATTCAAAAGCAGAGACATACTTTATTGACAAAGGTTCATATAGTCAAAACTGTGGTTTTCCCAGTAGTCTTGTGAGAATTGGACCATAAAGAAGGCTGAGTATCAAAGAACTGGTGCTTTTGAACTGTGGTGTAGGAGAAGACTCTTGAGAGTGCCTTGGACTCCAAGGAGATCAAACCAGTCCATCCTAAAGGAAATCAATCTGAATATTCACTGGAAGGACTGATGCTAAAGATGAAGCTCCAATACTTTGGCCATCTGATGCGAAGAACTGACTCATTGGAAAAAACCCTGGTGCTGGGAAAGATTGAAGGCAGGAGGAGAAGGGGACGACAGAGGATGAGAGGGTTGGATGGCATCACTGACTCAATGGACATTAGTTTGAGCAAGCTCTGGGAGTTGGTGATGGACAGGGAAGCCTGGCGTGTTCATTCACTGTGGATGAAAACAAAGAAATGAAAAGAGACTGACATATCTTCAAAAAACTTGGTCTCTCTGAACAGAAATCCATCTATTTATCCACCAGTCCATCCATCCATGCATGCACCCATATCTCAGTCTTCACACTGGTTAATACATCTGCCTATTCTCCATATCTATCTTCCATCTACCTATCACCTACTCATTTGCTGTTCATTCATCTATTCTTCTATTTACTTCATCTATCTAACCATCCAACCACCCATCAGTCCATCTGTTTATTCCATCCACCCATCAATCTATACATCCAACAGATAATTGTTAAAAAATTTTTTTCTTTTACTTTATTTTACTTTACAATACTGTATTGGTTTTGCCATATATCAACATGAATCTGCCATGGGGTGTACATGTGTTCCCAGTCCTGAACCCCCCTCCCACCTCCCTCCCCATACCATCTCTCTGGGTCATCCCAGTGCACCAGCCCCAACCATCCTGTATCCTGCATCGAACCTAGCCTGGCAATTCATGTTTCAATGCCATTCTCCCAAATCATCCCACCCACTCCCTCTCCCACAGAGTCCAAAAGACTGCTCTATACATCCAATAGATATTTGGATCTCCTATCTGAGAGGAGACTTCCTTGGTGGCTCAGATGGTAAAGCATCTGCCTACAATGCAGGAGACCCTGGGTTAGGAAGATCTCCTGGAGAAGGAAATGACTACCCACTCCAGTATTCTTGCCTGGAAAATCCCACAGAAGGAGGAGCCTGGTAGGCTACAATTCATGGGGTCTCAAAGAGTCGGACACGACTGAGCGACTTCACTACTTCAGTTCTGAGAGGAGCCAAACCTCATAATGGGTCATGTGGTTGGGTGATTAGAAAAGACCTCTGGGTTTGTAGGAACTGGGTCTGCTCTGGCCTCTTTTACTAAGTTTTGTAAGAAAGTCACTGCAGCCTGACACAGTAGGGGTAGATGTGTCTTCTCCTTTAGCCAAAGGAACAATCTGGTTATTAGCTCAATGGGTAAAAATGTGTTATGTGACTAGGAGCAATATTTATTTCTCATATTGACCTGATAATGGAGAATGAACAACAACAGCAACGAGGCTTGATTTTGGATATTCTGGAAGTGAGCAATCTGCATCTCAGAGGGGAAGACCCCACAGCTCCTACCCTTTCCTTGCCAACAGGCCCAGAAATATGACAACTCGAGAGTCAGCAGATCTCAAGTGTCTCAGCAGTCTGGGAATACCCAAGGGTTGCTGAGCAGGGCTCTCTGCCACTCACGGGAGCTGGGTCGAAAGTAAGGGAGTGCTGGGATCCATAGGTGTGCCAAGCTTGAGACTCAGCTCACCTTTGGGGCAGGAGGGGTGGGCTCAGTATCCCCTCTCCCTCAACTCAAAGGTCTGAACAGAGCCCCCATGGAATGGTGGAATGGCCACCAAAGACAGGGAGATGGGAGCATGCTCCTTGATGGGAGCATCAAGAGATGACGGCATGCTCACACCCTCGTCACCTACGGGCACGGGTTCCACCAGAGGACCCCCATCCGGGATCTGCCCCTGGATCTGCACTTGAATCCCCAATTGCTAACATGTGGGCACAGCTTGTTCTACGTATTACTGTGGGTTTTTGTATCAGGTGTTGCCTCCCTGGGTAGGTTGCATCCCAGAAGTCTCTCCTCACTGTCCTGGGTCACCTTATGCAGCTGAAGAGAAGCTATGGCTTGGTTTTCCGTCCCTGAGGGCAAGGGGCCTGATAGGCCCCCCATCTGCTCACCCCTGCAACACCCCAGCCTCACCCAGCCCCAGGAGGGAGACGAGACAGGCAGAGGGCTGGCATAGATCTAGACTAGGGGCTTGCGCCCGCTGTCCAAGGCTGATTAGTATTTACTGAGAGCAAGTCATTGCCTTGGTGACGCGGGCTGTATTGACACTGGGCGATGAACACTGTCTGGTCTGTTGGTCTGCAGAGAAAGCCTCTTGTGCCTCTGTGCAGAACCTCAGGGAGAAGATGCCTGCCAGAGGCTGGCGAAGCAGGGGGTATGGGATAGAAGTTGTGGGTGGCTGGGGCTGGCCTGGATGCAGGCAGCAGGTGGGTGTTGCCTCTGTGCTCTGGAACACCCGGGGTCTGGTATGTTTAAGGGCGATGCTGTTTGTAGATTTGCCCTGCGTGGTTAGCCTTGGCTTCGGGGTCAGCTTTCTTCCTATTTCCCTTTCATCTGGCCCCTTCACAACCTTCAGTGTCACACCCAGCTCTAGGTCCTAAGAGGGAGTGTCTAGCGATACCTTGTGCCCTTACCTGGGGTCTCTGACCTGGGTCACTGGGCCTTGCCCTGGGTCCCCCAGACCCTCCCATCCCCTCCCACAACCTTTGGAGTGCCTTTCATGAAGTTGTCTAAGTGCCTGGGACCAACTAGGCTGGCAGAGGTACCCAGGGGTGCTCTCCAAGTCTGAAGGGGACCCTGGACCCCATTTTTCTCCCAGGCACTGTCTGGCCCTGTAACCAATGTGTGGAGTTGACCAGATGCCTCACGAGGCTCCAGGACTTGGGCTGAGGGTCATTCTGTGGGCCTTGTGGCTGGACTTTGGTTCCAAGAAGGTGACTTGATAAGTAAACGCTTCCTGCTAGCTGGTGTGGTCTTCCTTTTATGCAGTCATACGAGGTTGGATTGCCAGAATGATGCTAAAATGCTGATTTCTCCAAGTCTGAAGGGGACCCTGGACCCCATTTTTCTCCCAGGCACTGTCTGGCCCTGTAACCAATGTGTGGAGTTGACCAGATGCCTCACGAGGCTCCAGGACTTGGGCTGAGGGTCATTCTGTGGGCCTTGTGGCTGGACTTTGGTTCCAAGAAGGTGACTTGATAAGTAAACGCTTCCTGCTAGCTGGTGTGGTCTTCCTTTTATGCAGTCATACGAGGTTGGATTGCCAGAATGATGCTGAAATGCTGATTTGGGGTGACTCAAATAGTTTACATAAGCAGAGGCCCCACAGGAAGTATTTTCCCAAGGGCCTGCACACCTTCATCCGCAGTAACTCATGAGCTGCTTACGTGGTAGCAGTAATGCCTAAGCACCCACCCTCTTGCCCCATACTTGAATCCTCTTCCCAACACAGCCTCTGGGCAGACTTTTGGCTACTTGCCCCATCATCATTTTTCCACTCTCAACCTTTTTCTAGCAGCCATCGCCCTGGTTTTGATCAGAGGGATTCTGGCGGGTCCCAGGCAGTCTTCACTCCCATTGGCCACTCTCTGCTCCTCTCTTCTCTACACCTGGTGCCTACAGTGCCCACAAATGGTTGATATCCCCATCTGTCTGTGTCCGATGGGTGCCTGACTGGCCACCTCCCCGGGCAGCTACTGGGCCTGGGCATCGCTTGGTGCCATGGCCAGCCTCCCCCAGACACTGGGTGTTTGATGTTTGCAGGGGCCACAGAGTGGAAGCTTCACCTGGGTGACAGATGCTTCTTCCCAGACAGCAGATAAAGGTTGCTCCTAAATTCTTGAAGAAAAGCATCCACTTATCTGGAAAACGTCAGAAAGAAGAACAGCTGCCCTTTGCCGAGCTCAGCCCTGCAGGGTTTGGGAGGGAACTTAGGAGGGTGAGACGCCCGCCAGGTTGGCTCAGGGGAGCCACTTGCTCACTCAGGGAGACAGGACAGCAGATGACCTCCCCCACAGGCTGGGTCTGTGTATTAGGAAAGGGGGCAGCGTGGCGGGAGAGGCAGTGGGTGTGCGACATCTGGCCGGAAGACTGTCCTGCTTGATGCGCCCACAGTGACAGATTGCTAATGTGGCCTCAAAGCCTGAGTGTCTGGCATCTCTGAAGAGGGCAGCCCTGGGCTGACATCCTGCAGGCTCATTGGTAGGAGCTGGCGAGGGGAGGCGCCCGCGGGGAGCTGTGGTGGGCTCTACTGCCTGCAGCCCCAGGCCAGGCTGCCTCCCTGCCTGCTGGCCTGCCTGGCCCCCGAGTGCATCCTGGCCTGAGGCCCAGTGCTCAGCTGTGAGCCCTCCCCCCAGGCAGGTGGGCTCCGGGTTGAGCCACTCCATTCCCACCTCTGCGTCTTCCTCTCCAGACTGGCTCTCTTTCTGGACCTCAAAGCGTTTCCTCTCCACCCGAGTTCTCACCATTTAACACAGCTCTGCTGGGTTCCGAGGCTTTGGGGGTTCCTGTCTTGCCTTGCTGTAAGCTTCCCCCAGTATCTCTTTGTCTGAGGATTTTGGTCCAGAGTCAGATAGTGCTAGACGCCCCACCCCTCCAGGGTCTCCCACATCTCAGCAGTCAGGAACACTTGAAATGCTGAGCATCTCTCTTTCTGCCCAACACCCTTTCCCAGGCAATGCCCAGGACTGCACGTGTTCCCTTACCAGCACTGAAGGCCCAGCATCGCAGCCCTCGTAAGGATGATTGGTGAGGGCTGCTGGATGCCTGGAGATGCTCCATGAGGGCTGGACCTGCGCACCATGCAACCCCGTGCCTGGAAGAGTGTCACCGGTGCACAGGAAATGTTTGTGGGAGGGACTGCTATAGAAAGAGTGCAAGGGTCTGCAAATGTCTGATGGGCTGGGTTGCTGAGGCAACAGAGCTTTAGTGTCTCACAGCTGTGGAGGGTGGAAGTTCAAGGTCAAGGTGTTGGCAGCGTTGGTTCCCTCTGAGGCTCCTTCTCCGGCTCCTGGAGAGCCGTCTTCTCTCGTCATCTTCCCTCTGTGTGTGTCTGTGTCCTCATCTCCTCTTTGTAGAAGAACCCGAGTCATACTGGATGAGGACCCACCCACATGGCTTCATTTTACCTTAACTAGCTCACTGAAGACCCTGTCTTCAAATAAAGGCCACATTCTGAGTGGGCCGGGGACTGGGGGCTAAGACTTCATCATATCATTTTTTGCTGGGGGCAGGGAGTGACCCAGTTCAGTCCACAGTGGTTTCTGAGCCAGTAACCAACACTGGAGTGGTGTCCTCCTCCCGGTGCTTCAGAAGAGGAGGGCACAGAGGGTGAGACTGCCTGGTAGGAGGCCCTCAGCTTTGCCCGTGAGCAGGCAGGGTGTTGAAGGAGCTGAGCAGGTGGCCCGGGCTCATCTCTGGGCTCAGTTCTTGCTGCAGACAAGGCTCCTGATGCTGAGTCCTGGTGACAACGATGGGCAACCCCTCCCAGGGGCTCCAAGCATGGAGCTTTGTGCCACAGCTCTGGCACGGAAGTGGGGTGAGGAGCTCACAGACGCAGTGCCAACCCTCACAGTGCCGGGAGGACCTGTGGTGCTCCTGGAAGGGACCCTCAGAGACCTCCGGAGCAGCAGCAGGGACCAGCATGTCCTGCGGGGGGCCGCGAGGAGGCCGCGTAGGTGGGGCTGTCACACACAACCAGCGGCCTCTGCTCCTGCCCTCCGCGACAGGGCAGCTGGCATACCGGGGGTGGTGGGGGACCTCCCGGGTGGCAGAAGTGGTGTGGACAGCAGCTTGTGCATGAAGCCCCCGCCCCACTGAGGGGCTGGAGATGCTGCCTATGTGCCGCTTGCCTCCAAGCTCCCGTTGTTAATAACTCCATCAGTGATTCCCTTGTTTTGATGAGATATGGAGAGGTTCTTGTCAGTATTCATGATACATTTGGGGGTTGCCTTAAGTCTCCATTACTTACCACCTCCAAACTCATGGACCTCTGTGGACAACAAGAAAATATTAAACTCTACCCTCTTGAGCTTTCAGATGAACATCTAGCTCTTTCATGAGAAAGATGCATTTCTGCCATCATATAAATGAACATATGTGTGTGTGGTGAGCAAGCATCTGGTCTGGTCTTTATCACTAAGTCGTGTTGGATTCTCTGTGACCTCAGGAACTGTAGCCCACCAGGCTCTTCTGTCCGTAGAGTTTTCCAGCAAGAATACTGGAGTGGGTTGCCATTTCCCACTGAGCTGACGTGAAAGACAAATGCCCATCCTGTATTTGGTGTCAGCACAAGATGCTGTCTGAGTGCTATTTCCCTGAATGCCTAAAACAGCTTTGGGGGGCAGATGGCATTTCCATTCCCATTTTGTAGACAGAGAAATTGAGGCCTGGCAGGGTTAGGCACCTTTCTGAGGTCACTTGGCTACAGAGTGCTGGGGCCCAGCCTCAGCCACCAAGCTGCCGTGTAACAGATCACAAGGACCAGCATGGACGGGGAGGCTGGGTGGAGCAGCCGCTGCTGCAGCCACGATTTAGGACTTCACAGCGGAGCTTCCTCTGAACTGTCTGAGGGTGAATCCCAGGCCTGGATTCTCATTTCAGGCCCCCAGCAGGCTCTACGGACTTGGTCTCCCACATCTCAGCAGTCAGGAACACTTGAAATGCTGAGCATCTCTCTTTCTGCCCAACACCCTTTCCCAGGCAATGCCCAGGACTGCACGTGTTCCCTTACCAGCACTGAAGGCCCAGCATCGCAGCCCTCGTAAGGATGATTGGTGAGGGCTGCTGGATGCCTGGAGATGCTCCATGAGGGCTGGACCTGCGCACCATGCAACCCCGTGCCTGGAAGAGTGTCACCGGTGCACAGGAAATGTTTGTGGGAGGGACTGCTATAGAAAGAGTGCAAGGGTCTGCAAATGTCTGATGGGCTGGGTTGCTGAGGCAACAGAGCTTTAGTGTCTCACAGCTGTGGAGGGTGGAAGTTCAAGGTCAAGGTGTTGGCAGCGTTGGTTCCCTCTGAGGCTCCTTCTCCGGCTCCTGGAGAGCCGTCTTCTCTCGTCATCTTCCCTCTGTGTGTGTCTGTGTCCTCATCTCCTCTTTGTAGAAGAACCCGAGTCATACTGGATGAGGACCCACCCACATGGCTTCATTTTACCTTAACTAGCTCACTGAAGACCCTGTCTTCAAATAAAGGCCACATTCTGAGTGGGCCGGGGACTGGGGGCTAAGACTTCATCATATCATTTTTTGCTGGGGGCAGGGAGTGACCCAGTTCAGTCCACAGTGGTTTCTGAGCCAGTAACCAACACTGGAGTGGTGTCCTCCTCCCGGTGCTTCAGAAGAGGAGGGCACAGAGGGTGAGACTGCCTGGTAGGAGGCCCTCAGCTTTGCCCGTGAGCAGGCAGGGTGTTGAAGGAGCTGAGCAGGTGGCCCGGGCTCATCTCTGGGCTCAGTTCTTGCTGCAGACAAGGCTCCTGATGCTGAGTCCTGGTGACAACGATGGGCAACCCCTCCCAGGGGCTCCAAGCATGGAGCTTTGTGCCACAGCTCTGGCACGGAAGTGGGGTGAGGAGCTCACAGACGCAGTGCCAACCCTCACAGTGCCGGGAGGACCTGTGGTGCTCCTGGAAGGGACCCTCAGAGACCTCCGGAGCAGCAGCAGGGACCAGCATGTCCTGCGGGGGGCCGCAGAGGAGGCCGCGTAGGTGGGGCTGTCACACACAACCAGCGGCCTCTGCTCCTGCCCTCCGCGACAGGGCAGCTGGCATACCGGGGGTGGTGGGGGACCTCCCGGGTGGCAGAAGTGGTGTGGACAGCAGCTTGTGCATGAAGCCCCCGCCCCACTGAGGGGCTGGAGATGCTGCCTATGTGCCGCTTGCCTCCAAGCTCCCGTTGTTAATAACTCCATCAGTGATTCCCTTGTTTTGATGAGATATGGAGAGGTTCTTGTCAGTATTCATGATACATTTGGGGGTTGCCTTAAGTCTCCATTACTTACCACCTCCAAACTCATGGACCTCTGTGGACAACAAGAAAATATTAAACTCTACCCTCTTGAGCTTTCAGATGAACATCTAGCTCTTTCATGAGAAAGATGCATTTCTGCCATCATATAAATGAACATATGTGTGTGTGGTGAGCAAGCATCTGGTCTGGTCTTTATCACTAAGTCGTGTTGGATTCTCTGTGACCTCAGGAACTGTAGCCCACCAGGCTCTTCTGTCCGTAGAGTTTTCCAGCAAGAATACTGGAGTGGGTTGCCATTTCCCACTGAGCTGACGTGAAAGACAAATGCCCATCCTGTATTTGGTGTCAGCACAAGATGCTGTCTGAGTGCTATTTCCCTGAATGCCTAAAACAGCTTTGGGGGGCAGATGGCATTTCCATTCCCATTTTGTAGACAGAGAAATTGAGGCCTGGCAGGGTTAGGCACCTTTCTGAGGTCACTTGGCTACAGAGTGCTGGGGCCCAGCCTCAGCCACCAAGCTGCCGTGTAACAGATCACAAGGACCAGCATGGACGGGGAGGCTGGGTGGAGCAGCCGCTGCTGCAGCCACGATTTAGGACTTCACAGCGGAGCTTCCTCTGAACTGTCTGAGGGTGAATCCCAGGCCTGGATTCTCATTTCAGGCCCCCAGCAGGCTCTACGGACTTGAGCTGGTCATCGTGCCAAAGTTCAAGTCGGCAGACAGAGTTGATTAGATTTGACTTTATCTCTGACTTTGAATTATTCATGCCTCTACCCTAATCTCCCCAGGAATAATTTAATAATGCACAGTAGCAGGAGGGCGCCTGAGTGGGTGGCTCCGTGCCAGGCAGGCCTGGGACTCCCATAGCGTTTGCTGGGCAAAGGCTGCCTTGAGACGTCTTTCCTTAAAAGCAAGTCCCACCTTGAGCGCGCAGGACTTGGAGAACCTGCTCGGGCAGCCCAGAGCTCCAGGGACCTCCATCCTCCTCTGTCCCTGGCTCCTGAGAATCCTGTCCCCAGCCCTGCGTCCTGTCTCCCTGCAGGGCTCCTGTGCTCGGCCTCCTGTGCTCGGCCTCCGGCCCATGCTCCTGAACCCCTGGATGTGGCCAAGGCCACACTCTCCACAGCCCTGGAAAGTGTGAGAGAAACCTGTTCAGTCACTGTACTCTCCTGGACCAGACCCTTCTGGTGCTCCTGCCCCGTTTGGGGCAAAGGTCAAGCTTCTTAGCTTGGCATTTGGCCCTAGCCTGTGGGGTCAGACACCCTGTGGTCTTGCCCCCCACTGCAGCTCTTGCTCCTTAGGAGGAGCAAGGGGCCTGCTTGAGGGCCACTGGCCCCGACCACAGAGCTGACTTCAATCCTGGGCTGCGGAGGGTGGGCAGGCTCCTGGGAGCCTGAGGCCCCAGCCCCTCAGGTCCGGCGAGGTGCTGCCTGGGGAGCGGGCATCCCAGCTTCTCATTCTGCCAGGGCCATCCCTCCTACCTGCCCGGAAACAGACTGAGGGCTGGAGCAGAAGAGAATGCTTTCCTGTGGCCTTCAGGGGAACAGAGGGGCGCAAGGCGTGAAAGAGACACAAGGAGCCAAGCCAGCATTTGTCAGGGGCTGCCTTTTGCTGGGAGCTGCGGTGAAGTCTCCTCATGGATTGTCCCACTGACGTGACGCCCTCTGAGGGGAGCACTGCTACTGCCCCCATCTTATTGGGGGGAGCACTAAAGCATGGAGAAGTTGAGGCACTTTTCCAGAGTCCTGCAGCCATGCAGCCAGAACCTTGAGGTGTCTGATTTTGAAACTCTCCCTGTGGGTTGTTACCAGCAAGTGCTAAGAGAGAGAGAACTTCAGGGTCCTCACCTAGAATTGGAGCGTACTGGGCTACAAGCTTCGTTTGCTTACACCCATCTTTTCTCCCTCTCCCCCACCCCCCTTCCTTCCACTTGTGACATGTTGGTCGCTCAGGCCTGCGTTGACGCTTTGCGACCCCATGGACGGTGACCTGCCAGGCTGCTCTGTCCGTGGAGGCAAGGATACTGGAGAGGGTTGCTGTTTCTTCCAGGAGATCTTCCTGACTCAGGGATCAAACCTGAGTCTCTTCTGACTGCTGCACTGGCAGGTGGATTCTTTATCACTAGCACCATCCGGGAAGCCTTTCCTCCCATCTCTCTCTCCTTTACCTGTCCATCGCCCCATGCCTCCAGCCCCATAACAGTTACTGAGCATTTACCACGTGCCAGGTCCCCTAGTGGGCACTGGGAATCTAGACATGAACTGGACCTGGTCTCTGCCTGTGGGACCCCTGGGATGGGCAGACAAAATAAAGCCTGCTCAGCGCTGGGGACATCCCGGGAAGTGCCTTGCTAAAACAGGACATGGTCTCCCTGGAGAAGGTGTAATGGCAAGGCTGGCTCTGACCCTTCACTCTGGAAGGTGCCCAGGTGGTGAGCACTCACTACTCGGGGCTTGGCACCTTGTCCTTCCTCCTGTCCAGTCCCCCTCGCTGACTCCACATACACTCCTGTCGCTGTGCTTGCTGCAAGATGCAGCCTGCATCTGAGGACACTTCTCTCTTTTGTCCCCAGGCTAGCCTGGCTGCTGGCGAGGATGCAGAGGCTTATTGGGTGAAGGGGGTGGGGTACAGGGCTGCCCTGAATGGCGGCTGAGACTTGGCGATGAGAACACTGTAGGCCAGCACGGGGTGGGGCAGCCTCAGGCCACAGGGCCTCTCGTGGCGGGTGACTCTCAGTACTTGTAGGATAGGGGGCTTGTGCCAGGCTGCACAAAAACGGACTCTGGTGGGGGTGGAGGAGGGGAGGTGAGGGACAGGGCTCCTGGTGGACTCTATTGTGTCGGGATGTCACAGAGCATCTGGAGGAGCAGAGCCACGTAGTGGGTAGAGAGCAGAGGCCCAGGCTGATTGTGGAGGATGAATAACGGTCCCCTCCCTAAGAAGTCCCTGTTCGAATCCAGGAACCTTTGAATGTTACCTTATATGGCAAAAGAGACTTTGCAGATGTGATTAAATTAAGGATCTGGAGATGGAAAGATAATCTTGGATTATCCAGATGGGCCCCAAATGTAATGATCAAAGTCCTCATAAGAAGCGGACAGAGGGAGGTGTGATGATGGGAAAGGAGGTGTGATGCACTTTGAGACTGGAGGAAGCCAAGGTGGCCGCTCGAAGCTGAGCAGCTGGGGAATGGATTCACCCCAGAGCCCCCAGAAGCGCCCAGGCAGCCTGCCCACAGCTTGACTTTAGCTCCATGGGCCCTATTTTAGACTTCGGACTCCCAGAGGTGTAAGAGGATGCATTTGTTCCAGGGGTCCTAAGCCACTGAATTTGTAGTAACTTGTTACAGTGGCAATAGGAAACAAACGCAGTGACCACACTGAGCGTGGGACAGCTGTGTGGGAAACTCAAGGCATAAGAGGCAGGGAGCTCGTGCTGTGAAGGGCGTGGTTTTCCTCTGGGCACACTGCTGTTATCTCAGGGTTTGGGCATCAATTCTGGACTCTGTGCTCTGAGGCACAGAAAAGTTTGAGGGGAATGGCCATCTTTGGGGGGTGTTTCTCCAACCTCTCTTCTTTGAGAACTGCTTCCTGCTCCTCCCAAGGAGAGGTTATGGTGGCTGAGTTTTTGCCACATATTCCTGTCACTGTAGCCACCCTTGGTCTAACCAGGATGGACAGCTGACCCTAGCTCAGTTGAGCAGATGCTCTCTTCTGAAGTCTGTAATTGAAGCAGATTCTTGTTGAGTCTGGGCTGGTCGGTGAATTGAAAGTGAAAGTTGCTCAGTCGTGTCCAACTCTTTGCGACCCCATGGACAAAACAGTCCATGGAATCCTCCAGGCCAGAATACTGCAGTGGGTAGCCTTTCCCTTCTCCTGGGGATCTTCCCAACCAAGGGATGGAAGCAAGTCTCCTGCATTACAGGCAGATTCTTCACCAGCTGAGCCACAAGGGAAGCCCAAGAACACTGGAGTGGGTAGCCTCCCTCCTCCAAGGGTTCTTCCAGATAATGATGTGCTGTGAGCTGCAGAGAGGGACTTGAGACCCATGGCTCTCTGCCTCACAGGCATAAATTTGTTTGTGATAGCCTCCCATAGTTTTCTTTTTTTTTTGAAATTTTTTTTATTGAGACAATATTCTCATAATGTAAAACTCATAAAACTCACTGTATGTTTCAAAGCATACAATTCAGCAGATACTTAGAGTGCTGTGTATCAATTCCCTCTACCTAATTCCAGAGCATTTTGTCATCACCCAAAGACTCCTCAGCAGGCGATCTGCCTTCATTCAGCCCCTGGGAAACACTCAGATATTTTCTGTCGATACAGATTTGGGCATTTATTATGAATGGAGTCAGGAGACCTAGGGCCTTTTGCATCTGACTTCTTTCACTGGGCAGAATGGTTCTGAGGTTCATCCATGTTGTAGTGTGTGTCCATAATCCAGTCTTTTCTCTGACTGAATAGCATTCCACAGTATGAATAGATTGCATTTTGTTGATCCGTTCATTCACTGATGAACATCTGACTGACTCTCCTTTTTTACTATTGTGAATAAAACTGCTACAAATATTTGTATGCTAGTTTCTGTCTGGATGTGTTTTCAGCTCTTTTGAATAAATCCTCGTGGATGGAATTGCTGGATCATATAGTATCTCTGGGCTCTAGTGGCACAGATGCTAAACTTAGTTCAGTCACTCAGTCGTGTCCGACTCTGCGATCCCATGAATTGCAGCACTCCAGGCCTCCTTGTTCATCACCATCTCTCAGAGTTCACTCAGACTCACGTCCATCGAGTCTGTGATGCCATCCAGCCATCTCATCCTAGGTCGTCCCCTTCTCCTCCTGCCCCCAATCCCTCCCAGCATCAGAGTCTTTTCCAATGAGTCAACTCCTCCCATGAGGTGGCCAAAGTACTGGAGTTTCAGCTTTAGCATCAGTCCTTCCCAAGAAATCCCAGGGCTGATCTCCTTCAGAATGGACTGGTTGGATCTCCTTGCAGTCCAAGGGATTCTCAAGAACCTTCTCCAATATCACAGTTCAAAAGCATCAATTCTTCGGTGCTCAGCCTTCTTCACAGTCCAACTCTCACATCCATACATGACCACAGGAAAAACCATAGCCTTGACTAGACAGACCTTAGTTGGCAAAGTAATGTCTCTGCTTTTGAATATGCTATCTAGGTTGGTCATAACTTTTCTTCCAAGGAGTAAGCGCCTTCTAATTTCATGGCTGCAGTCACCATTTGCAGTGATTTTGGAGCCCCCCAAAATAAAGTCTGACACTGTTTCCACTGTTTCTCCTTCTATTTCCCATAAAGTGATGGGACCGGATACCATGATTTTCGTTTTCTGAGTGTTGAGTTTTAAGCCAACTTTTTCACTCTCCTCTTTCACCTTCATCAAGAGGCCCTTTAGCTTCTCTTCACTTTCTGCCATAAGGGTGGTGTCATCTGCATATCTGAGGTTATTGATATTTCTCCCGGCAATCTTGATTCCAGCTTGTGTTTCTTCCAGCCCAGCGTTTCTCATGATGTACTCTGCATATAAGTTAAATAAGCAGGGTGACAATATACAGCCTTGACGTACTCCTTTTCCTATTTGGAACCAGTCTGTTGTTCCATGTCCAGTTCTAACTGTTGCTTCCTGACCTGCATACAGATTTCTCAAGAGGAAATGCAAATCAAAACCACATTGAGACCTATCTCTTATACACATCTCAG
>SJYC01138517.1:0-36733 GCA_006408675.1 Madoqua kirkii
GGCAATCTTGATTCCAGCTTGTGTTTCTTCCAGTCCAGTGTTTCTCATGATGTACTCTGCATAGAAGTTAAATAAGCAGGGTGACAATATACAACCTTGACGTACTCCTTTTCCTATTTGGAACCAGTCTGTTGTTCCATGTCCAGTTCTAACTGTTGCTTCCTGACCTGCATACAGATTTCTCAAGAGGCAGGTCAGGTGGTCTGGTATTCCCATCTCTTTCAGAATTTTCCACTGTTTATTGTGATCCACACAGTCAAAGGCTTTGGCATAGTCAATAAAGCAGAAATAGATGTTCTTCTGGAACCCTCTTGCTGTTTCCATGATCCAGCAGATGTTGGCAATTTGATCTCTGGTTCCTCTGCCTTTTCTAAAACCAGGTTGCACATCAGGAAGTTCACGGTTCATGTATTGCTGAAGCCTGGCTTGGAGAATTTTGAGCATTACTTTACTAGCATGTGAGATGAGTGCAGTTGTGCGGTAGTTTGAGCATTCTTTGGCATTGCCTTTCTTTGGAATTGGAATGAAAACTGACCTTTTCCAGTCCTGTGGCCACTGCTGAGTTTTCCAAATTTGCTGGCATATTGAGTGCAGCAGTTTCACAACATCATCTTTTAGGATTTGAAAGAGCTCAACTGGAATTCCATCTCCTCCACTAGCTTTGTTTGTAGTGATGCTTTCTAAGGCCCACTTGACTTCACATTACAGGATGTCTGGCTCTAGATGAGTGATCACATCATCATGATTATCTGGGTCTTGAAGATCTTTTTTGTACAGTTCTTCCGTGTATTCTTGGCACCTCTTCTTAATATCTTCCGCTTCTGTTAGGTCCAGACCATTTCTGTCCTTCATCAAGCCCATCTTTGCATGAAATGTTCCCTTGGTATCTCTAATGTTCTTGAAGAGATCTCTAGTCTTTCCCATTCTGTTCTTTTCCTCTATTTCTTTGCATTGATCCCTGAAGAAGGCTTTCTTATCTCTTCTTGCTATTCTTTGGAACTCTGCATTCAGGTGCTTATATCTTTCCTTTTCTCCTTTGCTTTTCGCCTCTCTTCTTTTCACAGCTATATGTAAGACCTCCCCAGACAGCCATTTTAACCTCTGTCCTCTGCATTGGCAAGCAGATTCTTAACCACTGGACCACCAGGGAAGTCCCAAACTCAGATTTTTTACTCAGCCCTTCAAAGCTCTGGATGGCTGACTGCTGTCAGTTTCCCCAGCCTCACCTTACCCCTGGAGCTCCCCTGGCCACTTTGCTGTATCCTGATACTCTGAGCTCTATCATGCCTCAGGGCCTTTGCACACACTCCGCCCCCCCTCTGTCTCACGGGTGTTCCTTCTGCCTCAGCTCAAATGTCCTTTCAGGAGTGGCCTCCCCAGCCATGTCCTCTAACATAGCACGTTCCCCCATCACGCTATCATATTACCCACGTGTTTTATTGTTTTTTTATCTTCATAACTCTTAACAGTGTCTGGGGGGTTTTTTAATCTGTCCATTTACAGTGTGTCTAGCCAGTGAGACTCAGGGCTCCACGCAGACGGTACAGAAAGGGCCACGTTCGTCTTGGTTGCCATGCTCCTTCCCCACTCCCCTGCTTGCACAGGGCCTGGTATGCAGTTGGTGTCCATAAATGCTTGTTGAATGAGCCCTCTTCTGCTTTCCCAGTGTATTAGCTTCCTGTTGCTGCTATAAGAAATTATCAGAACTTTAGGGTTTGCAGCAATCCCAGATTATCATCTTACAATTCTGAAGATCAGAAGTCTAAAAACCAAGGTGTTGGCAGGATTCCATCCCTGTAAAGGCTCTGGTGAGAGTCCATTCCCTAGAGGCTGTCTGCCTCCGCTGGCCCTCAGCCCTTTCTCTACCTTCAGCATACATCACCCCAACCTCTACCACATCACTTATTCCTGCTCTGATCACTTTGCCTCCCTCTTTTTTCTTTTTTTTTTTAACTTTTATGTATTTATTTGGCTGCTCCCAGTCTTAGTTGAGACACGCGGGTTCTTCAGTCGTTGTTACAGCATGCACGATCTATCTTTATTTTTGCTGTGGCACGTGAACTCTTAGTTGAGACATGTGGGATCTAACTCCTTGACCACAGATCAAACCTGGCCCCCCTGCATTGCAAGCATGGAGTCTTAGCCACTGGACTACCAGGGAAGTCCCTTATCTCCCTCTTATATGGATGCTTGTGATTACACTAGGTCCACCCAGAAAATCCATGATAATCTCCCAATCTCAAAATCCTTAATTTAATTATATCTGTACAGTCCCTTTGCCATGTAAGGTGACATATTCAGATTCTGTGAATTAGGATGTGGGCACTTGGGGGGGGTTGCATTGTGCAGCCTACCACTCTCAGACCCCCCCCTCCCCCGAGGGGTGCCTAGGATAGTGTCGGGTATGGGTTGTGCTCAAGCACTCTGGCCACTGCCACAGGGCCCAGCAACCTGACCTCTCCTCCCCTCTGCAGGACGAGATCGAGGAGCTGCGGGCAGAGATGCTGGAGATGCGGGACGTCTATATGGAAGAGGATGTATATCAGCTGCAGGAGCTGCGGCAGCAGCTGGACCAGGCCAGCAAGACCTGTCGCATCCTGCAGTACCGGCTGCGCAAAGCCGAGCGCCGCAGCCTCCGTGCTGCCCAGACCGGCCAGGTGGACGGCGAGCTCATCCGTGGCCTGGAGCAGGACGTCAAGGTGAGCCTGGGGCCCCTCCCCAGTCCTCAGAGGTGCCCCTGCTGGGCGGGGTGGCAGGGAGGGTCCTGAGCCTGAGTGGGCCCTGGTCAGCAGCTCACTCCTTGTGTGTCCCTTGGGCAAGTTCCATCATCTCTATGCGTGTCAGCATCCTCATCTGTAAAGGGGGATCCCTGATGAACTGATAGGCCATCAGCATGAATCCTCCCAACAGCAGCTGCCGCGTGTCACAGCCACACCCCTGGTGCTGGGCTCCATGTTGTCTCTACGCAGTTCTGTGAAAGTTTTCTTTCTTATGCTGAAGGAGAGTAGCGAAGGTCTGGAGTTGGATAAGGCTGGTTTGTATCTTGGCCTCAATATGCCCTAATTTTATGGTTTTGAGCAAGTCACCTGTGTTTCAGTTTCCTCATCTGTAAAATGGGTATAACAGCAGCCCATGCCTCACGGGGCGTTATGAGATGAGATGGGGGGGGTTGCATTGTGCAGCCTACCACTCTCAGACCCCCCCCTCCCCCGAGGGGTGCCTAGGATAGTGTCGGGTATGGGTTGTGCTCAAGCACTCTGGCCACTGCCACAGGGCCCAGCAACCTGACCTCTCCTCCCCTCTGCAGGACGAGATCGAGGAGCTGCGGGCAGAGATGCTGGAGATGCGGGACGTCTATATGGAAGAGGATGTATATCAGCTGCAGGAGCTGCGGCAGCAGCTGGACCAGGCCAGCAAGACCTGTCGCATCCTGCAGTACCGGCTGCGCAAAGCCGAGCGCCGCAGCCTCCGTGCTGCCCAGACCGGCCAGGTGGACGGCGAGCTCATCCGTGGCCTGGAGCAGGACGTCAAGGTGAGCCTGGGGCCCCTCCCCAGTCCTCAGAGGTGCCCCTGCTGGGCGGGGTGGCAGGGAGGGTCCTGAGCCTGAGTGGGCCCTGGTCAGCAGCTCACTCCTTGTGTGTCCCTTGGGCAAGTTCCATCATCTCTATGCGTGTCAGCATCCTCATCTGTAAAGGGGGATCCCTGATGAACTGATAGGCCATCAGCATGAATCCTCCCAACAGCAGCTGCCGCGTGTCACAGCCACACCCCTGGTGCTGGGCTCCATGTTGTCTCTACGCAGTTCTGTGAAAGTTTTCTTTCTTATGCTGAAGGAGAGTAGCGAAGGTCTGGAGTTGGATAAGGCTGGTTTGTATCTGGCCTCAATATGCCCTAATTTTATGGTTTTGAGCAAGTCACCTGTGTTTCAGTTTCCTCATCTGTAAAATGGGTATAACAGCAGCCCATGCCTCACGGGGCGTTATGAGATGAGATGAGATCAGGTCACTGTAAACACTGAAAAATGTTAGCTACTATTGTTATTCCCATTTTTCTGGATGCGGAAAGTGAGGCTCAGGGAAAGGAAATACTTCTCCAAGGTCATGGGACCCGCTGTGTAGCTGGCAGAGCGCACGCTCATCAGCCTCCCATGCTGGCTGCCTGACCTCACTGTCCTCGGCCTCAGGGAGCCGAACGATGGCCTGCGGTCTGGTGTGGGGAGGAGTCTGCCTTACCTGTCTGTGTGAGCCCAGGTCTGGAGACTGAGAAATCTGGGGGACCTGGCCCGACACCCAGCTCTCAGCACTCAGCACAGTGTCATCCAGGGAGGTAGGAGCTGGAGGTGAGGGCATCTCGCACAGCCTGGGGGCCTATGGGATCTTCCTGCAGGGGCCCTCTGAGCCGAGGTACAAGGAGTGTTGGAGGAAGAGGGCCCCTGTAAGGAGGTGAAGAGTGAACACCAGCCCCACCCTGGACTTGGTGTCTCCCATTGTCCTGCACGAGCAGGTGCGTCAGGTCTGCTGATGACGAAATAGAGCTCAGAAAGGTTGTATCTCCAAGTCCAAAGTGCACCAGGGACCTCCCTGATGGCCCAGTGGCTAAGACTCTGCACTCCCAAAGCTGGGGGCCTGGGTTCAGTCCCGCATGCCACAACTGAACATCTGGCAGACTACAACAAAGATCCAAGATCCCACATGCCGCAACTGAGACCGAGAGCTGCCAAATAACTAAATCAAATACTTAAAAAAAATCAAGAACGAAGTGCTCCTCGCTATCTGAGAAGGCAGCTTCTGGGATAAATAGTTACAGAAATATTCAAACTCCAAGCACCGGATTGAGAGGGTGGCGGGTGATGGAGAGCCCTAGAGGCTTAGAGGAATCTGGATTTGGGTCCAGGTAGCGGGGCTTTCAGGCAGAGACCCAGAAAAGTCAGCTTTAGATGAGAAAGGCGTGGAGGAAGGCTGGAACTGGGAGCAGACTGGCTGGGTGGCTGGTGCCTCCATGGGAGGAGCCGGGAGCAGCTGGTGTGTGTGCAGAGTGTGAGCGGGGAGGCCCCTGGAGTCTAGGCAGGGGGGAGCGGGCCCCTTCTGTTGGGATTTGAACCAGCCAATCAGCAATCGGCTTGCCCCTTCCCTCCCTCCTCTCGCTGAGCCTGCAGCTGGGGCGCTGAGCTCATCCATGCCGGCCTGGACTGGACAGCTCTGGCTGCCTCCCTCAGTCCCATGTGCTGGGGACGTTCTGGGGCGTTTCTCGGAGGTTCTTAGAATGCTAACTTCCCTGGTATCGCCTGGGAGGGCTTGATGGACCTAAGTGTGGAGAGGACTGGTTGCTATCTGGAAGGGACGCTCTGATTTCTCAGCCAGCAAGAGCAGACTGGCATGGGGCCACTTCTTGGGATCTCAGTTTCCTCTTCTCTTAAATGGCAGGCTTAGAGCAGCTGAATCTTCAGGGCTTTAGCAGCTCCAGTGGTTTTAGCAAGCAGGTGGACTATCGGTGTGGGTGCTGTGAAAGAAGCCTCAGGCCTTGGTCCTCCCTTTCCCTCGAGCCCCCAGGCTTTCTCACTCTTTGCTGGTTCTCACAGTTGGCAGGACCCACAGAATCTCGGCTGGAATGTTGTCCATTATGAGGAGGGCAGAGGTGGGCGCAGAGACCTGCTCTGCCACTTGTTTGCCCTGTGGCTTTGGGAGAGCTGCTTTGCAGCCTGAGCCTCAGTTTCCCTGTGTGGAAAATGGGGGTGCAGCAAGTCTCTACATGGAGAGAATTTTGTGAGGATAAAATGAAATAGTGCAAGTAAAGAGCGTGCTGAGCGCAGGCGCCAGCTCAGAACACTCCCCCAACAAATAAGTAAATGTTGGTTGGGGTGTTACTGTTATTGTTCAGGAGAAAAACTTAAAGGTGAGATGAGTGGCTGGGCCAGGGCAAGAAGTGGGTGGAATCTCAGCCTCCCTGATGGATAAGTACAGCCTGGAGGTTTGTTTGCCATGCAGATTCCCAGGCCCCAGCCTCAGGGGATGGGGGTGACATTCCCACCCTCCCTGGGTTCTTGGGAGCATCTGGCCACACTGAGTCCAGATGCTGCTGGACATGGGGTGTCCCCCAGTGAGGGCTCCCAGCCTTGCCCTGAGGATTCAGTGTGACAGAGACGCCTTAAAGCCTTAGGCTTAGGAGCCGAGGGGCCGATGAGCGAGCTGGCTGTGGCCTGGAGGCTGCCAGTTGCATTTGGCAGGAGCTGGGCCCCAGCGCTGTAAACAGTGACCTCATGGCTGAGAGCATTTGTTTGTGCTTTGGGGATTTGCCCTGTTTTCCGGAAGCTGCAGCTGCTTCGCCTCCTCTAGTATCTCAGTCTCCCCAACTTGGGGATAGTTGGGAGGGTCGTGAGGGGATCACATGAAATAGGCAGGTGGGGCCCTTGGAGCCCCTGACGCTTGTGGGCGCACGTTGTGCTTTAAATACATATATATATATATTTAGTGTTTGGCTATGTTGGGTCTTAGTTACGTGGGATCTTCCTTATAACTCTCATGGGGGTCTTGGCACATGGGCTCTTCCTTGGGATGCATAGGCTCTATAGTTGTGCCTTAATGGGTGGGATCTTAATTCCCTGACCAGGGAGAGAACTTGCATCCCTTGCATTGGAAGGCAGATTCTCAGCCACTGGACTACCAGGGAAGTCTCTGTGCTTATTATTAATACTTTTATTACCGATATTAACACAATGTGTTTTCAAGTTTCAGGCCAACAGTAGGCTCATACTGAGAGCAAGACTCCAGAGCTGACCCACATGATTTCAAATCTGGTTTTCCTAGTGTGTGACCTTGGACAAGTGACCTTTTCTTTCTGAGCCCCAGAACGAGGATGATAAAGTACTTCCTGAGGGTTGAAAAGCACGTGGTGTGTGCTCAGGGAGTGACCTGATTCTGCCTGCTTACCTGTGGGAGCCAGGGGCCAAGGACCACTGAGACTCAGAGAGGGGAAGGGACAGGCCCAGGCAGCAAGGCTCCTGCCCTCTGGACGTGTGCTCTTTGTTGCTGTGGGCCTTCATGAGGGGCACTGGGCTCTGTGGGGACCTGAGATTTGTCCACACTGGAATTCTGTAAGCTCCCTGGCGCTAGGCCTTCTTTACAAGGCACCCCTGGGGATAGAGAGCAGATGGAAAAGGGGTTTCCTGGGGAAGAGGACAGAAGGCAGCTGGGGACTCATGGAAGGGATGAAATCCGCAGAGTCACTCATGGGCCCCAGAAGATCCAGGAATCCGCACTGATCATGCCTTCTTGGTGGGGAGTGGGTCACCTGGTCACCAGGTGGAGGCCTTGGTGGGGATGGCGTGGACCCCAGGTGGAGAGGAGCTTGCCCAGGTAGGAGTGTAGTTGGGAGAGGAGTCCCGGGTCCCCCTCAGCAGTTGGTCCCTCAACCCCACTCAGGGACACAGTCCCCTCCGGACATTTGGGGGTGTGGGTGGCTGGGGGAGTGCATCCCCAGCCAAGTCTGGCCAGGTGCAGCTTCCCGTGAGTCAGTCATTCACGCCTTCATTGCCTACTGCCCGTTTTGCTTGTTGGAGTCTCAGATCTGTTTGTTCATCCAAGGAGCACTTATTAGGCACTTAGTATATGCCAGACTCTGCACTGCTACCAGGATAGAGAGATATGAAGGAGTCCAGACATGGCCTGGATTCTGGGCCTCTGTGCTCCACCTCTCCTGCCCCCTGGGGGCTAAGCAGATGGATGAGTGAGTGAATGAATGAATGAAGTATTCATCAGGACAGGGGCTCACTGGGTGACCTCACAGCCTAAAACTTGGGACCGGAGCCAGAAGCCTCGGGCTGAATACCTCTAGCAGAAATACTGACCCTAAACTCAAGAGTGAAGCTATGAGATGTTGGACCAAGTTGGATAAAATCAGTACACAGAGGTGAAGCGGTAATCTTAACACTGCATTACAAATTCATTCTTCTTCTTTTTTTTTTTTTTTGGATGATAAAGTACTTCCTGAGGGTTGAAAAGCACGTGGTGTGTGCTCAGGGAGTGACCTGATTCTGCCTGCTTACCTGTGGGAGCCAGGGGGCCAAGGACCACTGAGACTCAGAGAGGGGAAGGGACAGGCCCAGGCAGCAAGGCTCCTGCCCTCTGGACGTGTGCTCTTTGTTGCTGTGGGCCTTCATGAGGGGCACTGGGCTCTGTGGGGACCTGAGATTTGTCCACACTGGAATTCTGTAAGCTCCCTGGCGCTAGGCCTTCTTTACAAGGCACCCCTGGGGATAGAGAGCAGATGGAAAAGGGGTTTCCTGGGGAAGAGGACAGAAGGCAGCTGGGGACTCATGGAAGGGATGAAATCCGCAGAGTCACTCATGGGCCCCAGAAGATCCAGGAATCCGCACTGATCATGCCTTCTTGGTGGGGAGTGGGTCACCTGGTCACCAGGTGGAGGCCTTGGTGGGGATGGCGTGGACCCCAGGTGGAGAGGAGCTTGCCCAGGTAGGAGTGTAGTTGGGAGAGGAGTCCCGGGTCCCCCTCAGCAGTTGGTCCCTCAACCCCACTCAGGGACACAGTCCCCTCCGGACATTTGAGGGTGTGGGTGGCTGGGGGAGTGCATCCCCAGCCAAGTCTGGCCAGGTGCAGCTTCCCGTGAGTCAGTCATTCACGCCTTCATTGCCTACTGCCCGTTTTGCTTGTTGGAGTCTCAGATCTGTTTGTTCATCCAAGGAGCACTTATTAGGCACTTAGTATATGCCAGACTCTGCACTGCTACCAGGATAGAGAGATATGAAGGAGTCCAGACATGGCCTGGATTCTGGGCCTCTGTGCTCCACCTCTCCTGCCCCCTGGGGGCTAAGCAGATGGATGAGTGAGTGAATGAATGAATGAAGTATTCATCAGGACAGGGGCTCACTGGGTGACCTCACAGCCTAAAACTTGGGACCGGAGCCAGAAGCCTCGGGCTGAATACCTCTAGCAGAAATACTGACCCTAAACTCAAGAGTGAAGCTATGAGATGTTGGACCAAGTTGGATAAAATCAGTACACAGAGGTGAAGCGGTAATCTTAACACTGCATTACAAATTCATTCTTCTTCTTTTTTTTTTTTTTGGCCACACCACGTGGCATGTGGGATCCCTGACCAGGGATCGAATCTGTGCCAACTGCATTGGAAGCTTGGAATCTGAACAACTGTACCACCCAAAAGGTCCCCAAAATCATTATACTTTTGAGTACCTGCTATGTTTTAGCCATCAGCCCAAGCCCTGTGTTGTTTATTCCTCATGGCAGCCTTTGTGACAAGGCGCTGTCACCCCCTTTTACTGATGCACAAACCGAGACTTCAGATGGTCTGAAAAACTCCTGTCCTGGGTCACACACCCAGTGAGGGCTGAAATTAGGCTTGAAGCCAGTTTTGCCACCTGCAACATCTTTGTTCTGCTAGTGAGGAATTGCTCACCCCACTTTGTGGAGGGGCAAGGTTTTGGGGGCCTAGAGAGCCTGTGGAAGGAGCCTGGTGGGCCAGCTTCTGGCCGCCCTTGGAGATCTTCAAGGGTGGAGAGAGGCAGTGGGCAACGGAGGGAGGGGAGAGAGGGAGTGCTGAATTTCCTCTCTGGCTGTTGTTTTTCCTGGCTTGCCTTGCACACTGCCAAGGGGTCTGTGCTGAGCTGGGCCTGGGCCCAGGCAGAAAGCAGAGCCAGGGAGGGCCCTCTTCCCTTCCGGCGGGGAGGAGGTGCCACGGTCATTTCCGAGACTGGCAGGCCCGAGGCGCTGGGCTGTCTGTCTCATTTATCCTTCTTGCTGGCAAAACTCCTCACACCCCTTGTGGAGTCCTGGCCACATGGCCCTTCAGCCAAAGCCCCTGAGGTCCCCCAGCTCAGCCCACACTATCTCTGTTAGCAGGTCATTTGCACTCTGAGCCTCTTATTTCCTTGCCAGCAAAATGGGGGCAGAATTGGGATGAAGACGAGTGAATCTGGCACACAGCAGGTATTCAACAAATGCCAGTGCTTAGTCCTCTTAGGGACTCAGAAGAGCCTTCCTTGGGACTTCCCTGGTGGTCCAGTGGCTAAAACTCCATGCTCCTAGTGCAGGGGCTCCGGATTCGATCCCTGGTCAGGGAACTAAACCCTGCATGCAGCAGCTAAGACCTGGAACAGCCAAAAAAAAAAAAAAAAAATTAAAAAAAAGAAAAAAGGCCTTCCTCATTGCCAGAGACCCCTTTTCCTACCCTTTCACCCTCACCATCAGGGGATAGGACAGGGGATGTCCTCAAAGAAATGGAGCGTTGTTGCAGCAGAGTCCTGGAGCCGGTGACCTGGGGTTTGTGGCTCTGTCAGCTCCTCCCAGAGGGATGACCTGGACGGCTGCCCAGCCTCTGTCATTTGGGGCATGTTCTGTATCCCAGACAATTGGAAACAGGCCTCGGGGTCTGTGTCACACTGTGACCCCCAGCAAGCCATGCCCTCTCTGGACTCAGCCTCTCCCAGCAGCCGCCACCACTCACCCAGTGCTCACTGTGCAGGCCCTGAGCCAAGCCGTTGGTGCGACAGCTGGTTCAGGCCTCCTGTCGGCCCGTGAGGTTGTGCTATTATTATTGCACCCATTTTGTAGTGAAGGAGACAGAGGCAGAATAGGGAAATTATTTGCTCTGGAATATATGCTGGTCACTGGCAGAGAAAAAATGGGGTTTAGCGGAGCCTATCTTGCTCTGGGTTTCCCCTCTGTGTTTTTGTTTTTTTTTTTTTTAATTTATTTGGCGTGCTGGGTCTTAGTTGCAGCATGTGAGATGTCTTTAGTTGTGGCATGGGAACTCTTAGTTCAGCGTGTAGAATCTTGTTCCCTGACTAGGGGCTGAATCGGGGGCCCCTGCATTGAGAGCGTGGAGTCTTAGCCACTGGACCACCAGAGAAGTCCCTCCCCTCTCTTTAAAGTGAGCTTTTGGGCCTTCCCTGATGGTCCAGTGGTTGGGACTCCGCCTGCCGTGCAGGGGACACGGGTTCAATCCCTGGTCAGGGAGGATTCCACATGTCACAGGAGCCCGAGAGGGACATCTATGGAAGCCCATGTACCTGGAGCCCATGCTGTGCAAGAGAAGCCCGTGACCACAACTAGAGAGTAGCCCCTGGTTTCCTCAGCTAGAGAGAGTGTGCATGCGCTAAAGACCTGGGCAGCCAGAAATAAATAAGCACATACGTATATACATAAGTAAGAATGAGCTTCTGGTCCTGCCATCGGCTCTTGAGAGAACTGGGTGAGAAGGTGGATGGGAGAGGCTTTTGGAAGCATTAAAAGATCCAGATAAATGTAAAGGCACTGCTAAGGACAGACAGGGCCTCTCACTTTCTAGGGGCTGGACCGTAATGTGAACACAGGAAGCATAGGGTTCCTGGGTTTGGGTTTTGGTTCTCCCACTTGCTGGCTGTGTGACCCTTGCTGAGTTACTTGACCTTTCTGTGCCTCAGTTTCTTCCTCTTTAAGTGGGGGTGATAAGAGTAACTGCCTGCCCTGGGGTTGCTCTGTGGCCAAGGTGGGATGGCCTGCTCACACGCTGCTTGTCACTCGCCTTTGCTCAGGTCTCTAAAGACATCTCAGTGCGGCTGCACAAGGAGCTGGAGGCGGTGGAGAAAAAGCGGGCGAGGCTGGAAGAGGAGAATGAGGAGCTTCGGCAGCGGCTTATTGAGACTGAGCTGGCCAAGCAGGTGCTGCAGACAGAGCTGGAGCGGCCGAGAGAGGTGAGGGTCCTGCTCTACCTGGCGTGCGGCAGCCGCACCCCAGCCAGTGTCTCTGAACCTCTGCTCTGCATGGTTATGCCGTCCTGGCAGAGCTGTCTATTCATTCACTGGTCCAGCATGTGCTCCCTGAGCACCTCCTGTGAGAACTGTGAGCTGGACACCAAGGACACAGTGGTGCTTGAGAGACACCTGGCTCCTGGCCTCCAGGAGCCCAGAGGCCAATGAAGGACAGCCAGCCATCAGAGGAGCACAACTGGGTGGGAGATTAGCTAGAAAACATGCAGCAATGCCCAGCCTAGAGCCCAGCCCTCTGCGCCTCAGTCTCATCATCTATAAAATGGGATAGTAATACTTCCGAGTCATCAGAAGGACTAAGTGGGATAGATTTTATGGATGTGCTTTAGGGACGGCCAGGCGCTGCCACTTGGTATAAAGTCACTGCTGGGGCTGGCCTCCGACTGGTGTCTCAGCACATTTTTAGGACACAGCTGCTTCTTGAATGTGACTCCAGGCTCCAGGCTCTCTGTCTTTGCTCAGGAGCGCCCCTCCCACCTGGCAGCCTGTTCTTCCTGCAGTATGTTAGGTGTACAACATGTTAAGCACCATGCCAGACACTTTCTATAATTTCCATAATAGACCAATGAACTTGTGATTGCACCCGTTTTATGGATGGGAAAATGGCCCTGAGGGAGGGAGGAATATCCTCCAGGTCAAGTAGGGCCCATTGGGGTGCACTGATTGGAAACCACCAGCAGAGGCAATGCCTAAGGGCTGGAATTTTCCAGAAGCCAGCGCTCTGTGTCCCAGGCAGCACGGGTGCCTTCTGGCCCCAGCTGGGCCTCAGCTGTCTCACTGCTCCTGAGGCATCCTAGGATCGAATGTTGTGCTGGGGCACAGGCCTCATCGTCCCGGGGACAGGCATTCCAGTGTTCCAGGACACCATGGCCCCGAGGCCAGAGCAGCCCTTCAGCTGCCCTTCCCGCTGCGTGTGTTGGTGTGATGTACCAAAGGCTTCTCAGAGTGGAGAGGGAGGTATGTGCTGCTCAGGGCTTCCCAGGGTGGGGTGGGGGCCCCCTTGCCTCAGGCAGCCTCCAGTCACCCGTGACCTGGCCTGGCCTGGTGCCACAGGGCGCCGTCTCCACACATCTCATTGTTGCCACCCTTCATAGTGAAAAGGAGAGACAGTTTCAGAAAGTGCCTTGGAAGTCAGGCTGTTCCCATTGTAAAAGAGGGGAAAAGGTTCGATGCATGAGACAGGGTGCTCAGGGCTGGTGCACTGGGATGACCCAGAGGGATGCGATGGGGAGGGAGGTGGGAAGTGGGTTCAGGATGGGGAACACATGTACACCCATCGCTGATTCATGTCGGTGTATGGCAAAAAACCACTACGATATTGTAAAATAATTAGCCTCCAATTAAAATAAATAAATTAAAAAGAAAAAAAGAGGGGAAAAGGAGGCCCAGGGAGGGAGAGCTTGCCTGAGGTCACCCAGCCTTTCCTTGGCTGGGATGTGGCTGAGACCCTGAAGCCACCTCCCCTTTCTAAGCCTGTTTCCTCCTCTGTGACGTCAGAATAGTAACAGAACCTAGCTTACGAGGTTTGTGATCAATCAAGATTCATAGCCAGAGAACGCTATGAAGAAGTTAGAAAGAATAAGGTAATAAGGCAGTTCCTGAAAAAATTAAACACAGAGTCACCAAATAAGCCAGTTCTACTTCTGGGTATATACCTGAAAGAATTCAAAAGAGAGACATGGACAGATATTGGTACCCCCATATTCATAGCAGACCTCCCTTGTAGCTCAATTGTAAAGAACCCCCCCTGCCAAGCAGGAGACCCAGGTTTGATCCCTGGGTCAGAAAGATCCCTTAGAGAAGGAAATGGCAACCCATCAGTATTTTTGCTGGGAGAATTCCATGAACAGAGGAGCCTGGTGGGCTGCAGTCCCTGGGGTCGCAAAGAGTCGGACACGACTGAGCAACTAAACAGCAACAGCATTCATAGCAGCATTATTCACAGTAGCCGGAAGGTACAAGCAACCTACATGTCCATCAATGAACAAAGAAATATGTAGTATGTACTTACATTGTATGTGCAACCCTAAGGAGGAATGTGATTCTGACACAGGCTACAATGTGGGTGAAGCTCGAGGACACTGTGCTCGATGAAATAAGCCAAACACGACAGGACAAGTATTGTATGATTCCACTCGGATGAGATACTGAGAGTAGTCAGATTCGTAGAAACAGAAGTAGGTTGGAGGTTATCAGAACCTGGAGGGGGGAGGGTGTGGGGAGTTATTGTTTACTACATACAGCATTTCAGTTTGGGGTGATGATAAAGTTCTGGAGGTGAGTGGTGCTTATACCACTGGATTGTACACTTGCAAGTGGTTAAAAATGGCAGGTTTTATGTTATGTATATTTTACGATCATAAAAGGAAAACATGGTTAAAATGGTAAATTTTATATTAGGTATGCTTTCCCATGTTTTTTTTTCTTAAAGGTAGATACATATGCACCGATGTGGAAAGATTTCTAAGGTACATTGTCAAGCACAAAAACGAAATGATAGAACCATCACTGCATGTTGTGCAATCTTGCTAATCATTCTGGAGACCTGTACAGAACAAACTGGTTTTGAAGCATATGTGTCTCTGTGCAAAAATGCATAGCCTGGAGGAAAATCTGGGGAAAAACCCACTGAACTCAGGTGTTAGAAGTGGTGGGAGTGGGGTAGAGCGTGACCTTTGCTTTTTACTATATGATTGCTGTGAAAGTGAAAGTGAAGTCACTCAGTCGAGTCCGACTCTTTGTGACCCCATGGACTGTAGCCTACCAGTCTCCTCCATCCGTGGGATTCTCCAGGCAAGAATACTGGAGTGGGTTGCCATTTCCTTCTCCAGGGGATCTTCCCGACCCAGGGATCGAACCTGGGTCTCCTGCATTCCAGGCAGATGCTTTAACCTCTGAGCCACCAGGGAAGCCCAGGGCTTTTCTTAGGGGGGACATGGTCATTATTAGTGAAATTTTAAATGAAGTCAAGCATGTTCAGAGTCTTTTGTGGGGCCTGGCACACAGTAGATGCTCAAGAAACACTGGTCGCTTCCTACTTATTTATTTGGCTACAGCAGGTCTTAGTCGTGTCATGTGGGATCCTTCATAGTTGTGGTGGACGGGCTTAATTGCCTCGTAACATGTGGGATCTTCGTTCCCCCACCAGAAATCGAACCCGAGTCTCCTGCATTGCAAGGTGGATCCTTAGCCACTGGACCTCCAGGGAAGTCCCTCACTTCCTCCTGAAGGTGATATCAGCAGGGTCGGTTTAGCCTTCGCTGATGTCCCTTGGAGTCTTAGGATCTGGGCAAGGAGGCGTGGCCCTGTGTTTATTGGCTGATTGCCCTCTCCCCCCTCCTTCTCTTTCCTGATATGGTTGCTATGGAGACAGCGGTCCCTTAGCAATTCTTCTGCCAGAGCTGCTCTAGTCCCATCATCGAGATCTGCCTTTGCCATCCTGACAGGTTGCTGTGGCGATGCTGTCACCCGGCTGGGAACAGGAGCCCCTGGCCTGAGCTGATGTGGTTGCTATGGAGATGGCACTTCGCTAGAGAGAAGGGAGGGTGGCCTGCCCAGCCGTGTTCGGCAGTGACACTGTTGCCAGCTGGACTGCAGCTCAAAAATCGTAGTAGCAGCCCCCCAGCCTCAATCCAGTATTACTCCCCTTCTTTGTATTTTAGGCAGAAAGCCAATATCAATGTTGATGGGATTCATTATGATATAGCGGCTGTGTCTGAGCGCTTACTCTGCACCAGGCGCTGCACTAAGCATTTTCTGTGTGTCTTCACGTGGTGTAGCCAATAGCCTCCCAGGGTACATAATGATTGTTTGTTTTCTTTCTAGCCATGCTGGATGTTGGTTTCCCCACCCAGGATTGAACCCGGGCCCTTGGCAGTGAAAACTCTGAGTCTTAACCCCTGGACATCCAGGGAATTCCCATTTTGTCCACGTTTTATAGATGGTACTCCTCTTGGCCATTGTTTAATTGCAATATAGTCCACATACCATAAAAGTCACCATTTTATGTGTTTATTTTGGCTTGTGGGATCTTAGCTCTGTGACCAGAGTTGAACCCGGGCTCTTGGCAGTAAAAGTGTGGAGTCCTAACTGCTGGACCACTAGGGGAAAATTCACCATTTTCAAGTGTACAATTCCATGGGTTTTAATATATTCATAATGGTGTGCAACCATTACCATTATCTAATTCCAGAACATTCTGTCATCAACAGTCACTGCCCACTCCCCCCTCCCTCCAGCTCATGGCAACCTCTCATGTGTGAGGGTATGAGTGACATAGAGACTCTCTGTCTCTATGGTTTTGCCTATTGTGGACATTTCATCCAAATGGAATCATGCAACGTGATCTTTTGTGACTGACTTTTTTCACTTAGCATCATGATTTCAAGGTCTATGTTGAGACAGGTGTCAGTATTTCATCCCTTTTCATGGCCATATAATAAGCCTTTATATGGAGAGACCATAGTTTGTCCAGTCATCAGCTGATGGATATCGGGGATGTTTCCACTTTGGGGGCTGTTATGTACTAATGCTGCTGTGAACCCTTGTGTACAGGTTTTCGAGTGGACATGTTTTCAGTTCTCTTGGGTGTATACCTGGAGTGGACCTTCTGTATGTAGATGGGATAGGAGAAAGGACTCTTTGCATCTTCCAAAGGCACACTGACCCTCTGGCGATGCCCCTGCGCTCCTTGCCCCATCCAGGGGCCTTCCTGGAACCCTGCTGTGTTTCAGGACCTCTGAAGGGGCTGCTTACTCCAGTGAGGACCTCCTTCTCTGGCCCAGGCTTCTTGGCTTGATTCCCACTCTTATGGGGTAAGAAGGGCATCAGTTCACCTAGGTTCCCATCTCCGTCTACTGGATTCATCATCTTGTGCGGCCCTGCTAATGGCCTGTGTGCTGCAGGACAAACTTGAACTTGGAGTCACTTGGGCCTGGGTTTGCCACTTATTGGCAAGTAACTGTAGCATTGGGCTGTAATCTTTCTGGTGCTCAGTTTGTTCATTTATAAAATGAGACTATGAATCCCTGCTTCTCAGAGGTGTTTGTGAGAACTGATCAAGACAAAGCAGGTAAGGACTTGATCAGTGCTGGTTATCAATATTGTATCAGCACTCTGACAACCTCTATGATGGCTGTGGTCCCGAAGAAGTATTTACCTTAATCTAATAACTATGCTTCTGGGACATGCCTGGCGATCCAGTGGTTAGGATTCCACTTCCAATGCAGGGGGTGTGGGTTTGATCCCTGGTCAGGGAACTACAGTCCCACAGGACACGAGGCGTAGCCAAAACATAAAATTAAAAAAATAAATCATAAGTAAATATGCTTCTGCTGCCTCTAGCAAGAAGCTCTCCATATCAGGCTGCCAGTTGCCTTCAGAAGGAGCAGTTAAGTTGCAAGACTGCGCTTGCAGTTGGCAGCGTCTTCCCAGCGATTTGATCTGGGGCCCTTGTCAAACCACTCTCTGTTTCCTCCTCCCCAGTGGTCTCCCCCAGCCAGGAACCATACCCACTCTCTAGCTTCTTCAGCCAAGAATGCCTCAGTCTTTGAGATGCACCCCAACCCAGATTCCCCTCCACCACCACCGCCAGAGGAAATTTCATCCACACAGCACAGTCTGTGTTTTCAGGAGACCTTTCCAAACATCCCCTCTAAACTGGGTGAAAATCTACCCAACTGTTTTGGCAGAAGGCTCATTTTATTCCTTGAAGGTTGGTCTTTGTTTCCTGGCAGGATGGAAGGTGTTAGCAGGCAGGGGGCTGCTGGAGTTGTGGTTGGCAGCCTCTCCAGTGCAGGCTGAGGGGTGCGGGCACCATCCTGGTCTCCCCAAGAAGGGAGAGAAGGGCAAGTGGGGACAGAGCTCCTGCTGCTACTAGGAGCCCTTAGACCAACGAAGCTTAGAGGCGCCACCCTGGCTGCCCAGAGGCAGCCTTGTGCGTTGTGGGTGGGGAAGCCCCCTGCTGCTTGCCAGCAAGGAGTGTGCCCTTGGGGTCCGGTACATGTGACTGGCATTCCCGTGGGTGCTCAGGCGTAGTCCTGCCCCGCCCCACCCCATCCCACCATCCAAGGCTCAGGAACAGAACGTCTGCCCCTGGGGGCTCCACAAAGGGGCTCTGACGGCCCTGGCTCCCTGGAGGGAGTCCCACCTGACCAGCTGCTGCCTTGCAGAGGGGAGGAAGGTCTGTGTGCTCTGTGAGCCTGCCTTGTTTTCCCTCCAGAGCTGCAGAGCACTGTGGGAGCCCACGTGGCTGAGATGGGGTTGGGGCAGGGTCCGTTCTGTCCAGAAAAGACTGGAGCCACTCTGGTCCTGAAAAGCTTTCCTGCTTCAGCCCCTCTTCTCTGCACACTGTCTGCACTTTCTTTCTTTTTTAAAAAAATTTATTTTTATTTATTTGGCTGCACTGGGTCTGAGTTGCAGCATGTGGGATCTTTACCTGTGGCCTGTGGGATCTAGTTCCCTGACCGAGGATTGAACCCGGACCCCCTGCATTGGGAACCTGGAATCTTAGCCACTAGACCACCAGGGAAGTCCTGCTCTCCCTTTCTGGTGGGCACTCAGAGCTCCCCCTCTGCCTATTGAAAAGGCATTCATGACTTTCCTTGGGGAAAGTACGTTAAAAAAACACAACAAAATAAAACCCTTTACTGTAACTTTCTCCTTTCACCTGACAGTTAACATATGCTTAGTAGAGAAAGACTACAAACTACAAGGAAGCCGTAAGGAGGAAAAGTTTCACCTGTAGCCCACTATTCAGAGGGAGTTCCTCTGAGTAATTACCAGATTACCATTTGGGTCGGGGTTCTTTCCAATCTGTTGTATTTCCAGTATGTTTTTCTATGTGTGTGCACACATATTGAGATGTACATATGCATTTGTTTTGACTAGAAAAGTAATACAAGGTCAGTGAAACAAAAATTTCATTACAAAAACACATAAATGCATGCCTAGCATACCTCTAAGGCTGGAAACAGCAGACCCTGGTTGCCTTGGTTGCCTGGGGTGAAACAGCCGGTTAATGGGTTCACTGTATTCCCTGATGCTGGGAAAGATCGAAGGCGAGAAGAGAAGGGGACGACAGAGGATGGCATTACCGACTCAATGGATGCGAGTTTGGGAAACTCCGGGAGTTGGTGATGGGAGGCCTGGCGTGCTACGGTCCATGGGGTTGCAAAGAGTCGGACACGACTGAGCAGCTAAACTGAACTGAACTGTATTCCCTTTTGGATTTTTTTGAAGTTAAATGAATATGAATATGCTCTCCAAAATATAAGAAATGATAAAAACCATACATAAAAGAAGAAAGCCTCCCCTAACCACTTCCCTCAATTCGATGCCTGATTCGGCCTAACCCATGATTTGTTTTGGTTTGGGCCTTTTCAGGCCTTTCTCTATGCTTTACAATGTATAGTTGATTCTGTATGTACTTTTCAAAATAAAGATGGGATTATGTTATAAGCACAGTTTCTGTAACATACATGATAATGTAGCATGAACACAGGCTGTCTTTTTCAATACTGGATGTTTGGGGATTTTCTTCTGCTTAAGGTGCTTATTATAAAAATCAAAGATCACAGAGCCAAGTAAACATAGGAAGGAAAGAAAGTCTAAAAGAACACCATCTATTTCAGTATTTTAAACACAGAGCCAGAGGTCTGGAAGGAGCTCCAGCCAACCTTTGGCTGTGGTCACCCTCAGGAGAATGGGTGGGGGTATAAACAGGGGTACTCCTGCTTTGTCAGCATAGTATAGATTTACAGTGAGACTATAGCTTTATGTATTAATTTACTTTTTTAAAATTATGTAATTTTTAAAAAACTTTAAAGAGAAAACTCTGGTGGACTATGTCTTCGCTCCTCTCAAAAACATGTGGGGGAAGAAAGGTGAAAAGTGCAACTTCTCTGTACTCCTTGTTTTCAAATGGGTGTATATTCCTTAAGTCATATTCCCCACCACGCACATGCACGCATGTAACCCACATGCATGCATGCACACACGTGTCTTATTTTTATAAAGATGGTAACACGTTCTAGTTTTCTAAAAATAATTTTATTTATGCATTTATTTTTGGCTGTGCTGGGTCTTTGTTGGCACTTGGGCTTTTCTCTAGTTGTGGCAGGCAGGGCCTCCTGTCTAGTGTGTTGCGTGGGCTCCTCATTCCAGTGGCTTCTCTTGTTGCGGAGCATGGGCTCTAACGTGTGCGGGCTTCAGCAGCTGCGGCACGTGGGCTCCGTAGTTTCGGCTCCCCGGCTGTAGAGCCCAGCCTCAATGGTTCTGATGCAGCCACTTTGCTGCCCCACAGCTTGTGGGATCTTCCCAGATCAGGGATCAAACCTGTGTTTCCTGCATAGGGAGGTGGATTCTTATCCACTGAGCCATCAGGGAAGCCCCCCCACTCTAGCTTGTCTTAAATAATAGCTTTCTTGAGATATAATTCATTTACCATAAAGGTTGTCTTTTTTAAAGGGTAGAGTTCAGTGGTTTTTAGAGTACTCAGAGTTGCACAGCCATCACGGCTAATTCCAGAACATCTTCATCGCCCTAGAAAGAAACCTCAAGCCATCAGGTCACTCCCCACTCCCTCTTCCTCCCTGGCAACCACTAATCTACTTTTGGCCTTTGTGGCTTTGCCTCTTCTGGACTTTTCATGTAAATGGAATCATATGCGATGTGTCCTCTTGTGACAGGCTTCCTTCACTCAGCACAGTGTTTCAAGCATGTTGTAAAATCGATCAAGTCTTCATTCTTTCCCATGGCTGACTAATATTCCCCTGGGTGGATATACCATGTTTTATTATCCATTCATCAGTTGGTGGACATTTGGGTTGCAGGTTTTGCTTTACAGTTTCCTTCCTTCTATCTCAGAGTTTATCATGTCAGTGAATTTCACTCTCCCACTGCCCTTTTTAATGACTTTAGGTTTTATATCATCTCAGTCCTTTATATGTGGTGCCTGGGACCTCTCAGTGCCTCTGGGAACCCCTGGCTCCCCTTCCTGTCACCCCACTTCCCTCCTCCAAGAGGTCTGCAGTAGTCATTTAATGTGTAGCTCAGTTTTGTAGATGATGAGGTGGAGTTTCTGGGAGAGGAAGTGGGTCACCCAGGCGTCTCACCTGAGTTCCCGGACCCATAGCTTGTGATGTGAAAGTGAAAGTGTTTTTGCTCATTTCTGTCCGACTCTTTGCAACCCCATGGACTATAGCTCGCCCGGTTCCTCTGTCCATGGGATTTTCTAGGCAAGAACACTGGAGTGGGTGGCCATTTCCTTCTCCAGGGGATCTTCCTGATGCAGGGATCAAACCCGAGTCTCCCGCATTGCGGACAGATTCTTACCCATCTGAGCTACCAGGGAGGCCCAATACGCTTGTGATAGGCAGGCCCAGATCTGCAACCCTGACCACCTGACCCCAGAGCCCACACCTCACCACTGCAGGAGGGAATCTCTCTCTGAGCATCCCCTTCCGAGACCTCTTTTGTGGGAGGAGCTCTTTGTGGAAAGACTTGTTTTGTGACCCTTACCGCCTTCCCTACTCTTACCTCCTAGCTTTTGAAAGATTCCCCCATCAGCCCTTCTCAAATACTGCCTTCCTGCTCTTGGCACCCAGCGTCTGAAATATCAGCCTCTGCCTTCCTGCCTCATTTACATTTCAAAAGGTCTCTTTAGGATTTGATTGGGTTCTAAGATAAACTTAAGAGCCTGTCTCGGGTTCATCTTCCTCCCTAGCTCTGTAGTTCCAACCTTGGCTGCACATTAGAATCACCTGGGAAGCTATTTAAAAATACTGATGCCTGGGGCCTACTCAGACCAATGATGTGAGAATCTCTGGGGCTGGGATCTTGGGTATCACTTTTTAAAATTTCCTCTAGGTAATTCTGATTTGCCCCCAGCTTGAGAGCCACTGTGCTGAGTCTGCTCTGGTTTCTGTTGAAGAAGGTACATTTTCTCCTTCCAGGTTTTTGGAGCTAGAACAAGAGTTCTGTCTAGAACTGGTCCCAGGTCAGCTCTGGTTTTGCTGTGGGACCTTTCTCTTGCCTTCAGTAAAGAGAAGGTTCTCACCTCCAGGGGTGGGGTGTGAGAGGTGGCGGACAGGAAGCACATGTATTCAAACTACTTGGAAGCATGCACAAAGATTACCTGCCCGACTTGAAAAGTCAAATGCAACCCAAAAGTGGTTTTATACTCACTAAGTGAAACACTCACTCCTCTCAAGGGAAGATGTGTTCAATGGACTCATGCCTCTGAGTGACTTTTTTAAATGCCGAGAAACTTCAGAAGATGATTGTAACAGTTCCTCAAATTCCCCTCTGTAGAACTTGTGCCATTTTGTGTTCTTGCCACTGATATTGAGTGTTCCTGTTTTTCCATCACTTCATCAATAGAATGTGTTGTCAGATGCTTGGATTTTTGCCAATCTGATAGATGAGAAATTGTATCTCAGTGTAGTTTTAATTTGCATTTCTCTTCCATGAGTAGGGTGAGCCATCTTCCTATGGTTGGAGCCATTTACCCTTCTTTGCCTGTGAACTGGTTTTCATCTCTCTAGCCCATTTCTCTGTAGGTTTGTTGGACTTTGTCTGTGGCTCTTTTTATATATTTAGGATATTAACCATTTATCAGTGTCATACACTGCAAATATTTTTTCCCAGTTAGTCATTTATATTTCTACTTTTCTTAGAGCATTTCTTTGCCCCAGTTAGAATTTGCTTATCTAATAAAATGTATCAATTTCTTCCCCTATTGCTTCTGTATTTTTGTGGGTTGTTGTTGTTTTGTTTTTTTCTTTTGCCTCATTGTGCAGCCTGTGAGATCCTAGTTCCCCCAACCAGGGATAGAACCCTTGCCCCCTGCACTGGGAGCATGGAGTCTTAACCACTGGACCACCAGGAAAATCCCTGCTTCTGTGTTTTTGAATCATGATGATTATCAGAGCCTTACTTTGCTTTAATCTGCATGAAAGCCTACTATTTACACTGTAAAAAAAAAAGATCAGTTCCTCATCATTTCTAAGCCTCTTATATAATTATGATTTGTTTTACCATACTCATTTTGTTTATTAATGTGTGTTAGTTGCTCGGTTGTGTCCGACTCTTTGCGACCCCATGGACTGTAGCCAGGCTTCTCTGTCCATGGAATTCTCTAGGCAAGACTGGAGTGGCTTACTGTTCCCTTCTCCAGGGGATCTTCCCGACCCAGGGATGACACCTGGTCTGCCACATTGCAGGCAGCTTCTGTACTATCTGAGCCACCGGGGAAGCCACCTAGAGTTCCATGTAAAAGTGATATCATGTAGTATTTGTCTTTCCCTGTCTGATTTATTTCACTTAATATAAGAGAAATATTACTGTTTATTAACATCCACTCTGAATTAAAGTTTTCACTACAATGCCAGTTCCTTGAGCTCAGGATTCCCCCTGAGATGGAGATTTGCATGCAGAGGCTTATGGAAGTGTCCTCCTGGAATAACGCCATCAGAGATGGAGGCAGCAGGAGAAGCTGAGCTGGAGAGCATTCATACTCGTGGCCTCAGCTGATCCCGTGGGGAGCTCTGGAGCTGGTGTGGGAAGAGGGCATAGACTAGTCATTGAACGTGGCTTCCCCGCCATTGCCCCCTCACCCCCACAGGGAGGGCACAAGACCTTGGATGAGGTAGTTGCCCTCAGCCAGTGACCATTGCTAGAAGGGGGGCTAGAGGAATGGTCTAGTACTAAGGGGAAGATCTGGGCATAACACTCCAATATCCCCCTGGGGTACCCTATCTGTCATGGTCCCTGTTGTATTCTCCATGCCTTACTCTGCCTGGCACATGATGGGTGCTCAGGGAGTCTTTGGTGAATGAATGAAAGACAAACAAGAATGGAAACCCAGATTTTCCAGGTCTTGGGCTCAAGCCAATTAGATCACAATTCCAGAGTGAGAGAGAGAGGAGGAACCCTGGGCAGATGGGTTCAGGGTTCTGAACCTGGCTCTCCATTTGCAGATACTGGGTGGTCTTAAGACTCCTCTAACTCAGCAGTTGGCACTGGTCAAGGCTGGCCATGGCTGGGCTGGGCTGGCTGGGGAGGGGAGGGGCTCTCAGCGGAACCCTGGCTACTAAAACTGCTCTTGCATGTGCATCACCCTTGTGAGCTTTCAGTTCAATCTATTTTTAATCCTCCTCCAGCACTCCTTGAAGAAAAGAGGAACACGCTCCCTGGGGAAGACGGACAAGAAGCCTTCAGTGCAGTACTTCTGGTCAGCCTCCACAGCCCCAGGTGGCATAGCCCCAAGCAGCAGGTTTTAGTCTGAAGGCCCCTGGCTTAACAAGTGGCCTGAGGAGTCCCCAGAGGTGTCCACCCCTCCCCTGTTTCTACTCTGTCCTCCCCTTGTTCATTTTCTTCACTTTGATGCCAGCTTTACTTCTCCAAACTACACCCTGAACCCATGGTTCTCACATGCTCTGCCCTGTATAGTGCTGTCTGTAGCACAGGCTAGGCACAGAATACAGTTAGTCTCGAATGGTTCTGGATGATCAGGGTGTCAGGCACTTTTTATATATTGTCTCCTTTCATTTTCTTCATGGTCTGTTGGGGGCAGTGTTATTGCCCCATTTTACAAATGAGAAAACTGCAGTAGCAATGGTAGTAGTACTAGCAGCAACAGTTGCCCTGACAGAATGTCACTTACTCCAGGAAGCCCTCCTGGATTCCTCAGGCTGCTATATGTGTGCCCCATTTGTGTGCTGCATCTGCCTTTCTGCTTCCCCTCTGGACCCCCAGCGCCTTAAGCGTCAAGACTCTGTTCCCAGCACCCAGTAGTTAGAGCTCCCTGAAACGGTGTGGCTAAGCCTCCTAACACTAACTTTCCTGGCTCCTGCCTGTTCCCTGTTGCCCCTCCGGCCCCAGGAGGACAGCGCGGACCTGAAGTGCCAGCTGCACTTTGCAAAGGAAGAATCGGCGCTCATGTGCAAGAAGCTCACCAAGCTGGCCAAGGAAAACGACGGCATGAAGGAGGAGCTGCTCAAGTACCGCTCGCTCTACGGGGACCTAGATGGCGCCCTGTCGGCGGAGGAGCTGGCGGATGCCCCCCACTCGCGGGAGACGGAGCTCAAGGTGCATCTGAAGCTGGTGGAGGAGGAGGCCAACCTGCTGAGCCGCCGCATCGTGGAGCTGGAGGTGGAGAACCGCGGCCTGCGGGCCGAGATGGACGACATGAAGGATCACGGCGGCGGCTGCGGGGGCCCAGAGGCTCGCCTGGCCTTCTCCGCGCGGGCGGTGGCGAGTGCGGGGAGAGCCTGGCCGAGCTGCGTCGACACCTGCAGTTCGTGGAGGAGGAAGCCGAGCTGCTGCGGCGCTCCTCCGCCGAGCTGGAGGATCAGAACAAGCTGCTGCTGAGCGAGCTGGCCAAGTACCGCTCGGAGCACGAGCTGGACGTGACGCTGTCGGAGGACAGCTGCTCGGTGCTCAGCGAGCCCTCGCAGGAGGAGCTGGCGGCCGCCAAGCTGCAGATCGGCGAACTCAGCGGCAAGGTCAAGAAGCTGCAGTATGAGAACCGCGTGCTCCTCTCCAACCTCCAGCGCTGTGACCTGGCCTCCTGCCAGAGCACGCGGCCCATGCTGGAGACGGACGCAGAGGCTGGCGACTCCGCCCAGTGCGTGCCAGCTTCCCTGGCCGAGGCCCCGGGGCCCGTGGCCACTCGGCTCTGCCGGGCCCGGGAGGCCGAGGCCCTGCCGGGGCTGCGGGAGCAGGCCGTCCTGGTCAGCAAGGCCATCGACGTCCTGGTGGCTGACGCCAACGGCTTCTCGGCCGGCCTGCGCCCCTATCTGGACAATGAGTGCGTCGATTTCCGGCTGCTCGAGGCCCCAGACAACAACAGTGAGGGCCCCAGGGACGCCAAGCTAATACACGCTCTCCTGGTGCGGCTGAGCCTGTTTCAGCAGGAGCTCAACGCCTTCACGAGGAAGGCGGATTCGGTCCTCGGGGGTCCCGTCAAGGACCCTCCTGAGCCCTTCTCCACACTGCCTGCCTTGACCTCCCAGGGGCCCTCCAAGGAGATTCTTCTGGCCAAAGACCTTGGCTCAGACTTCCAGGTAAGAGGTCCCAGTCAAGGGTCCTATTGCTTTTTTACCCCCTGGCCGCACTGTGCAGCAGGCAAAACTTCTCCGATCAGAGATCGAACCCATCCCCCCTTGCAATGGATGCTTGCAAAGTCTTAACCACTGGCTGTGTTGTGCTAAGTCGCTTCAGTCATGCCTGACCCTGTGTGACCCCATGGACTGTGGCCCACCAGGCCCTCTGTCCCTGGGAGTCTCCAAATACTGGAGTGGATTGCCACAGCCTCCTCCAGGGCATCTTCCCAACCCAGGGATCGAACTGGTCTCTCTTAAGTCTCCTGCATTGGCAGGCTGGTTCTTCACCACTGGCACCACTGGGAAGCCCCCTAACCACTGGACCACCTGGGAACTCCCCTATAACTTTATATATTTGTGTATATGTATGTACACACACACACATATATATATATAAACCTTTTGCTGAACCATATCATACAGAGAAGCACAGTAAACACAAGTGTGCAGCTTAATGACTTTTCCCAAGGTGAGCACACCCATGTCATCATCAAGATGACAAGAACCCCAGAAGCCCCTCCTCAGGTCCTCTTTTAGCCACTGTCCCCATTCCCAAGGGTAACCCTTCTCTCAATTCAGTTCTGTCTTTGAACTTTGCATAAATTGAATCACATAGAACACACTCAGCTGTGCCTGACTTCCTTCACTCACCATGACGTTTGCTGTCTCAGGTAGTAGTTCCGCGTGTTCTCCTGACCGAGTATGGCCTCATGGAGTGGCTATACCGTGGTTCCTTTAGTCATTCGCCATTGATAGATACAGGCTCCTCTGTCCATGGGATTCTCCAGGCCAGCATGCTGGAGTGGGTTGCCATGCCTTCCTCCACGGGATCTTTCCCACCTGAGTCTCTTACCTCCTGCATTGGCAGATGGGCTCTTTCCCACTAGAGCCACCTGGGAAGCCCCTAAGACCCAACACAGTCAAATAAAATTAATTCATTTAAAAAAAATTCATGGAGAAGTTGCCGTCCGCCACCCACTGGAGGTGAGTCCACTTATGTCCCTGCCTGCAGGTGCCCGGTCAGAGGCTCCCACAGAGCCTGGGGCCTGGAGTGGTGGGCACCCACTCCAGGTGTTCCTGGCACCCCCACATGCCCCTCCCCGGGGTCACCTTTAGCTGCTTCTCCTTGGGCCTCTAGGTGCAGCCTCCTGATCTCAGGGACCTGCCAGAATGGGAGCCCAGGATCCGAGAGGCCTTCCACACCAGCGACCTGGACTCCAAATCTGACCCTAGCCGGAGCTTCAGGCCTTACCGAGCTGAAGACAATATTCCTACGCCTCTGAGGTGGGCCTGGGCCCACGCGAGCAAGGGCGAGGGGCAGGAGGAGAGTGGCCGAGGTGACTCAAGAACAGAGTGACCTGTGGAGAATCTTAGCTGGTGTTGATACGGATTCTGAGTGTTTCCTTTGGTTCCAAGCTTCCTGGCAACAAGGGCTGGATGAGAAACAAGGAAGTGTGGGCCATTCTCAGGACCTGATGACAGGAAGTTTATAAACTCATCTGAGGAAGTTTTTTTTTCTTATTTATTTTTGGCCGCGCTTCGTTGCTGCCGGCTCTCTCTCGGTGCAGCAAGCAGGGGCTACTCTTCCTTGCAGTGCGCAGGCTTCTCCTTGAGGTGGCTTCTCTTGTTGCAGAGCGCAAAGTCTAGGCTACGGACCTCAGAACCCCGGCCCTCTGCACTGGGAGTGCAGAGTCTTAACCTCGGGACCATCTGGAAAGTCAATCCCTCAAGTAATTTTCATAAACTGAACACTCCTATGCAATCAGCAAGCAGATCAATGAATAACCCATGACCTGTCCCTGGAGGCTTCCCTTCTAGTCTCCATTTAGTCACATCCTGACTTCTAACCAGATAGATTTGTTTTGCCTATTTAACTCCAAATTCTTATAAACAGAATTTCCCCTGAAAATGTAGAGTTTTATTGTCTTTTTCATAGGAGTTTCTTAACATTGTAAACAGCAAATAATTATAACAGAATCCCTAAATAGCATAGCATAAGGATGGAAAAAGAAAATCAAGATCACAAGATTAACACATAGTTAACTGCTGTGAATGTTTAGTCTGTTTAACTTGTTATTGAAATATAGCATAAAAATATACATATAGTAAAGGGCACTATCCTTTTTGTTTTTTTGGCCACACCTCTCAGCTTGTGTCTTAGTTCCCTGACCTGCACCTTCAGCAGTGAAAACATGTTGTCCTAACCACTGGACCACCAGAGAATTACCAAGGGCACTATCCTTAAGTGTACAGTTGAATGGATTTTTATATACGTGTAGACCCATTAAACACATATGTTTGATCCTTGACTTACCTAAGCTGTTTGTAAATGATTACAGTTATAAACAATGAGAGGAACATTTTTGTGAATTTACTTAGTTTTCATAGTATATTATTTTCTTCAAATAAATTTTTGCCAGAAATTATCAAGTTAAAATTCTAATAATAGCTAGATTTGATGTGCACTGTTTCATTTCATCGTCATGACAACCCACTGAAGTAGGGGCCTGCCATCATCCCTGGAGTATACGTGAAGGATTGCTTGGGTCTGACTTCCTGCTGTCTTGCTCCCCTCTGACCGCATCCTTTGACTGCAGTTTCTGTCCTTTTGCTCTCTCCCTGCTCCTCATCTGTGTCCCTCATCTCAACCCCAGATCAAGGAGCTGCAGCTGGTGCTGGCCGAGGCCCACGACAGCCTCCGGGGCCTGCAAGAGCAGCTCTCCCAGGAGCGGCAGCTCCGGAAGGAGGAGGCCGAAAGCTTCAATCAGAAAATGGTGCAGGTGGGTGGGGTCCTATCCCGCACCTACTGCAGCCTCTCTTCGCTGAACTGAGGGCGGAGACCCTGGCGGTCCTTGGGTTTTCAGAGGCAAGCATGTGGGGGCAGCCTGTGTCTTTGCACGCTTGCTGCACTGGTGCTTATGCATTAGCTGTGCTGGGCTGGAATCCTGGGCTTGCCATGGACTGTGTGACCTGAGGCCCATCCTCTCTCTTGGGGCCTCAGTGTCCCATCTATGAAATATTGCCCCCCTCAGAGCTGGAGTTCTGTATTAGAAAGTCCATAGCCCTAGTTGGTAATCAGGATGGTAGTTCTGCTAGTAGGAATCATTTATGAGGCCCTTACTCCATGTCAGGATTGCAATGCACTTTCCACACATAATGTCCTTTAATCCTCATGTTTCCCCCTGTGAGCTGTCCCCCTTTTACACCTGGAAAAACTGATGCCCAGAGGGCTGAAGTGCTTTGCCCAGGACTCCACTTGCAGGGTGAGGTGGAGCTGGTATTCTAATCCAAGTTATTGGCTCCCTCTGAGCCATGATACCTCGTTGCTTCCTAGGGTATTCATGTCAGCAGCCTTCCTCACCCCAAGCATGGCCTTTGCTTTGCATGTTGGGTCACCCCTCCCTGCCATCATCACTCATCCTCCCAGGTGTCTCATTAAATGTGAGAGTCCATGTGAAACACTGGTGCCCAGTATGAGCTCATTGTAAAAAAGTGAAAGTATTAGTCGCTCAGTCTTTTCCGACTCTTTGCCACCCCATGGACCGTAGCCTGCCAGGCTCCTCTGTCCATGGAATTCTTCAGGCAAGAATACTGGAGTGGGTAGTCATTCCCTTCTGCAGGGGATCTTCCTGACCCAGGCCTTGAACCTGGGTCTTCTGCATTGCAGGCAGATTCTTAACCATCCTGAGCCACCAGGGAAGCTCACCTGGGCTCATTAGATAAAGCCAGTGTTTTTATAATCAGACAGAGTGGGTTCAGATCCCAGCGCTTCCACTGATTACTGTGATTGCTGCTGTTTTTATGAGTTTCCTTTCCCTGGAGTAGCAGAGGGAGATGTCTGTTTCAATGGAATGAACTTCTAGTGATACAATCCCCAGCAAGGTCACCACTAGGCACCACATGTAATTTCTGCCTTTATCTGAGGCTGGAATGGGAAGAATCGGGGTCCCCAAGACAGCTGGGTTGGCTCACGCTCTGGTCCCTCTTACAGTTGAAGGAGGACCAGCAGAGGGCGCTCCTACGGCGCGAGTTTGAGCTCCAGAGTCTGAGCCTACAGCGGAGGCTGGAGCAGAAATTCTGGAGCCAGGAGAAGAACATGTTGGTGCAGGAATCCCAGCAGTTCAAGCACAACTTCCTCCTGCTCTTCATGAAGCTCAGGTGGTTCCTCAAGCGCTGGCGGCAGGGCAAGGTTTTGCCCAGCGAGGGGGATGACTTCCTTGAGGTATGGTTCCCCTGGGACTGGGACTGGGACTGGGGTGGGATTGGGGTGGAAGAGAGAGGAGGGGAAGGAGCACCCAGCTGGATCAACACAGCTCTGGGGCTCAGATCTGAGCCATCAGCTTGCAGCTTCCATCCCTGCATTCATTCACTCATTCGCATCAGTTTGAGCCAGCTCTTCACTGAGTGCTGTGGCAGGTGCTGGGGATACTGTGGTGAAGACTTGGTCCCAGACTCATCAGGAGGAAGTCTCCTTGTAGGCCAATAGGTCTTCAACACCTCTCTGGTATTCCTTGGTTTCCCTTTTTAACAAGCCTGAGTCTTCAGCTGGCAACCGTATCTGGGTGAATGTAATGATCTAGTTTTGTTGCTTTTGTATTATATGCAAATATGATATATATTAATGTTTTTATACAGTAAAATGCACACATCTTACATGTACAGCTGATGACATTTTATAGTGTACACCCCACAGATACACAGTATAGCATCCCCCAGATTACAGTGAGCATATTTCCAGTGCCCTAGAACATTCCCCAGTTCCCCAGGTGATAAGCCCATCCCAGCAGTCAGCACTGTCCTGGCTTCATAAACACCATGGATTAATTTCGCCCGTTCTAAAACTTTATAAAGACGTCTAGTCTTTTGTGTCCGGCTTTTGCTTAATAGGCATGCAGAGTCCTTCCAGATCAGGGATCAAACCATGTCTCCTGCATTGACAGGCAGATTCTTTACTACAGAGATAACAGGGAAGCCCCTAATTTATTTTTAATGTTATCTTTGACAATGGTAATTGGCAGTGACTCTCCATTTTTAGTAATAATATCAACTTCCTTTTTAATTTTATTTAAAAAATATTTATTTATTTGGCTGAGCCAAGTCTTAGTTGCAGCATGCAGTATCTTTAGTTGCAACATGTGGGATCTAATTCCCTGACCAGGGCTTGAACCCAGGCCCCCTGCATTGAGAGCTTGAAGTCTTAGTCACTGGACCAACAGAGGAGTCCCTCACCTTTCTTTTTTACATTTATTTATTTAACTAGAAGGAGTAGGTTGACTTAAAAGCATCAGTGATAGTACAAGTAGTATTTGGATGTGGCAGGAAATAAGACTAGTGGGGCTTTGGGAATGTGTGAAGATTGGGAAGGACTCATGTGGCCCATTGGTTCCTCAGCCTGTGAAGGCTGCAGGTTGACCTCAGATCCTCATCCTCCTGTCACAGTCAGCCAGCACGCTCACATTACTGGGAGAAGGGGACAGGTAATGATGTCATACCTGTCACATCCTCCTGAGTTGGCACTGCTCACCTGGCCTTTTGAGTACAGATACCTCTGATCTAGACCAGGTTTTGCCCTTCTCTCATTCAAGATACTCATTCCACAGTCAATGGAGACTAGTGGCCACCCCAGTGTACCCCTCTCTGGGGTCCCCTAGAGTAGCCTGAATGTTCCAATAGCAGGGGATGGTGGTTAGACCTGAATCTGTAGCAAGCGTTCCCTCCCCTATCCCCAGCAGAGCACATGATTCTTCTCACAGGCCACCCACTTCCTCCTGAAGGGCCTCGAGAGAGAGTTGCTGACCAGTTTCAGTGGACATGCTCCCTGCTGCTCTTGTCCAGTAATGTCTGACCCAAAGGTGCCCCTATGAGAAGCACCTTGAAAGCCCAGCATGGCTGCCCCTTGAGCATCACTCTTTGTGACACCTGGGTATTACTATTTTTTTTAATCTTATCCATGTATTTATTTATTGGAATATAATTGCTTTACCATATTGTATTAGTTTCTGCTTTACAACATCATGAATCCTATATAAGTATACATATGTCCTCTCCCTCTTGAGCCTCCCTCCCACCCCTGGGTACTACTATTTGAAACCACTGTCTGCTTTAGGACCACCCCTCCTGTTTGGAAGTCCCACACAAGCCTCTGGATGAAGCCCAGTGTGGTTTTTTTTTTTTATATAATTTTTTAAATTGTAGTAAAATATATATAACATAAATTTTAACCATTTTTAAGTTTACAATTCAGTGGCATTAATTCACATTCTTGTGCAACCATCACCAGCATCCAGAACTCAACTCTTACCCATGAACTCTTTATCCCTCCCTGTGCCTGCCCCTGGCAACCACTACTCTGCTTATATGGGTTTGTCAGATTCCATACATAAATGAGATCTTGTAGTATTTGTGTTTCTGTCTCTAGCTGATTTTCTTAGCATAATGTCTTCCCAGTTCATCCACATTATCACAAATAGTAGGATTCCCTTCTTTTATAAGACTGAGTACTATTTCCTTGCATGCCTATGTCACATTTGCTTTACTCTTTCATTCACAGACAGACACTTGGGTGGTCTCTGTATCTTGGCTGTTGTGAATAATGCCACAGTGAACACACAGAGATCCGAATTTCATTTCCTTGGGATATATATCCATAAGTGGGGTTACTAGATCATATAGATGATCTATTTTAAAATTTGGGGAAACTTCTACACTGTTTTCCGTAGGAAAAATGTTTTGCCCCCAGAATTGTCTACAGGCCATATAGCCTGTATTTTAAATCAGTTTGTTGCAAGCAAATTCTCTGTATTTGGTGAAAATCTTTCTAGCCATTTCAGTGTACTGGAATAACAGAGAGAAACAGAAACTTACTTAGGAGAAAAAGAAGGTATAAGCATAGAAAATGAAGTGATATATATACCTATAATAAATAGAAACATACATACTTACTGAAATAGACATAAATAAATAAAAATAAGTGTAGGGGCTTCTGTGGTGGCTCAGAGAGTAAAGAATCTGCTTGCAATGCAGGAGACCCAAATTCAATCCTTGGGTCAGGAAGATCCCCTAGAAGGGAATGGCTAGAAATAGACATAATTAATAAGAAATAAACATAACCACCCATATTATAAAATATATGTATATATACACACATATAAAATATGATATAAAGCCCAGTGTATAAAAATACATATACACAAATGCATAATAAAATACATATAACTATATAAATAAGGGGCTTCTCAGGTGGCTCAGTTCGTGAAGAATCCACCTGCCAACGCAGGAGATGCAAGAGACATTCCATCCCTGGATTGGGAAGATCCTCTGGAGGAGGAAATGACAACCCACTCCAGTATTCTTGGAAACTTCCATGGACAGAGGAGCCTGACTAGCTACAGTGCATGGGGTTGCAAAGAGCTGGACACAACTGAGCACACACACACTCGGATGCGTGGGCCCAGGACCCAGGAGTACAAATAACAAATGATGCGTATTCACACTTTGAAAGAACATATATGTCCACATATGCAGAAGTGAAACTGTGTATGATTTCCCTGGTGGCTCAGACAGTAAAGCGTCTGTCTACAATGCGGGAGACCTGGTTTCAATCCCTGGGTCGGGAAGATCCCCTGGAGAAGGAAATGGCAATCCAATCCAGTACTATTGCCTGGAAAATCCCATGGATAGAGGAGCCTGGTAGGCTACAGTCCATGGGGTTGCAGAGTCGGACATGACTGAGCGACTTCACTTCATGTGAATGATAAGCCCTCATATATTGAGTATTTACAGTATCCTGGGCTCTGTGTCAAATGCTTTCAGTGGATAATTGCATTTCACTTTTACACATACCCTATGATTTGGAAACAAGTACTACCCCCATTTTACTACAGATAAAGATCTTTGATTCCTTGTCCTTAGTTCTGAAATCCAGAAATTCTGAGAACTGTTTTGATGAGTCTAACTCAGATGGAAAAAGTTGACCTGATATTCATTTGGCAGCAAAACCTTTATTTATCCCATTTCATTAGTATTCACATGTTTGAAGGGGAAATACTGGTGTTGGTGAGCACAGGGTGCTACTCCAGACGGGGCTGTTGTATCATATACAGTGTGGGTACCATATTGTCTTTCCAAATCCCGATTAATTCTGAATTCCAAGCCCACCTGATCTCAAAGAATTTCAGAGAAAGAATTGCACACCTGTGTATACAGATAATAAAGTCTGCATGTTGGCCTGCCCTGGTGATCCAGTGGTTAAGAATCTACTTGCCAATGCAGAGGACATGGGACCCCTGGTCCAGGAAGATCCCACATGCCACGGGGCAGCTAAGCCTGTGCGCCACAACCACTGAAGCTGTCACACCCTGGAGCCTAGGCTCCTCAACAAGGGAAGCCATCGCAGTGAGAAACCCAGGCACCGCCGCTAGAGAATAGCCCCTGCTCCCTGCAGCTAGAGAAAGCCGGCGTGCAGCAGCAAAGACTCGGCACGGCCAAATAAAATAAAACACATACATTTGTTTAAGTTTGTCTGTTTAGATACTGGTGACCAAGGATGGAACTGGGTGCTTACTTACATAGGCCCTTCTACCCGCACACACTTCCAGTGCCTGCCTTTACCCTGGAAACTTCTTCATTTGGTTTTTAGGACACCGTATTGTCTTGGTTTTCTTTCCACCTCACTGGTTGCTCCTTCTCAGTGTCCTTGGCTGGAGCCTCCTTTTCTTCCTGAACTGACCCCTTAAGGTCACAGTTGCCAGGGTTTATAGCCCTCAGGCTGCATCTCTCCTTTTGACCTTTGCCTACTGCCTTAGAAAGCTTGTCCAGGCACTTGGCTTCCATGGCCTTTCCTGCACATTGTGAATCTATCTAGAATCTGCAGACTGCCCCAGCTGCACTGCCCAGCCCTGTCACCACCCCCATCTGAATCATCATCACTTCTTGCCTGGACTATCACTGCAGCCTCCTAACTGGTCTTCCCGCTGTTGCCCTTGCACCCTTCCACCGAGCATTTTCTATTCAAAACAGGCAGGTACCAGGCTGCGTGTACTCCATGTGGACGGTGCCCCCTGGTGCTGTGGAGCTCTGTTTCTACCCTATAAAGTATCCCAACACAGCAGCCAGAGTGATCTCACAAAACTGGAAGTCAGGGCAGTGTCACTCCTTAGCACAGCCCTCCTCTGGCTGTGCACCCAGCGTAGAAGCGGAAGTCCCTACAACACCTGGTCAACCCGCCTGGTCCCCGTACCTCTCACTTTCTTCCTGGCTCTCCTGCTCTTCCGCAGACAGACGTGTCCCCACCTCAGGGCCTTTGCATTTGCTCTGGTCGTTCCCTGGAATTCTCAACCTGCAGGTCTTCACATGACTTATTCTTTTGCTTCCTTCAGAACTTTGCCCAAATACTACCTCCTCCCTGGGGCCTTCCTTGACCACCCATTGGAGCACACCCTAGCTCCTTACATGGTTCTCTTCTTCATAGCACTTATTATTATGGAGCATTTCATATACTTGATGCCATTTCATGTATTTCACATATCTGTTTGTCTTATTGCTACTGGAATGGAGGCTCAAGGGGACCAGGGTTTTTTGTCTGTCTTGCTCACTGACATAACCCCAGCTTTGAACAAGGACCTAGTGCATGGCAGATATTCAATAAATATCTGTCAAATAAGGGACTTCCTTGGTGGTCCAGTGGTTAAAACTTCATGCTGTCAATACAGGGGGTACAGGTTTGATCCTGAATCAGGGAACTAAGATCCCACATGCTCCTGGGCACAGCTAAAAAAAAAAAAAAAAAATTGTCAAATGAATGAATTAATGAACAGTAAATAAACACCTTCTTCTCCTTCTCTCCCTTCTTGAACTAGCCCTGGTCTCCTGGGGTGACTCTGGGCTCCTGTCCAGAATCAATTAATAGCAACCCCCGCCCCCAGGAAGGGGCCCCATCTGTCTACCCAAACCTCTGGTTGCCCTTATCTATAGTTAAGAGGGTGCCTTGTGGCCCTTTTAATCCAATCACTGTGCCTCCTTTGACAACAGAGCTATTTCTGAGTAGTTCTCAGGGATGTCTCAGGGTCCTTGGGGCAGAAGAGATGGTTGTGGGATAGGGGAGAGGGCCAGAAGGAACCGACTCTCTAGCTATGCTCCTTGGCCTGGACGGTGCCTAGGAGTAAAAGTTAAATTTTGGGAAATCAGTGCCTAGCTGGGGTGCCTTTGGTCCATAAGTCCTCACACTTGCTTCCTGCCTGTCAACTCAGCCCCCTTTTTATCTAAGTCACTAGCCTGTATCCTCTCCCCCTGAGAGTTAGACCCTCAGGCATTGATGTTCTGCCACCCCCTGATCAGTGTGTTTTTAAAAAAAATAGGTAAATAGCATGAAGGAGCTGTACCTGCTAATGGAGGAAGAGGAATTGAATGCCCAGCATTCTGATAACAAGACCTGCACAGGGGACAGCTGGACCCAAAACACGGTGAATTCTCAGCTCATTTCCAGTCCTGTCCTGTCCATTTGTTCCTTTGTCTGTTTAGTGATCATGTCTTGCGGCTTTCTCTGACCACAGTCCTACCCCAGGGACTAGAGCTACAGAGGGTCGTTGCCTGGTCACTGGCCCCAGATGCTCAGTAGTGTGCGGTACATAAGTCATTCCAGGGCAGTAATAGAGGGTCAGATGATGGATTGTGGGGTCACAGGGAAGAGAGCAGTTAATTCTGTTCAGAGTGTAGGGGATGATATTACAGAGAAGGGGTTTTAGGTGGTAGGTTTTGAAAGATGAATAGGAGCTTGCCTAATAAAGAATGAGGAAAAGGCCATTCTGTACCAAAAGAACTGTGTATGCAGAGGTGCGGCAAGGTATTCTGA
>SJYC01138529.1:0-13369 GCA_006408675.1 Madoqua kirkii
AATAAAAATAGCTTCTACTAGGTTTAATTTTTGTCCACAGCCTGGGCTACTCATTTAATTTATAACACTGACATTTTCTTACCTTTTAAAAGGTTTAGAGTTGTGGTATGGTGGCTATTAAGTACTTTTCCAAGATTGCAGAGCTATCAAGGGATGAAATCAGGATTTGAACTCAGGTGCCAGTTCAAATTGGTGGCTATTCAAGGCTGCCGATACTGGTCTTATCTTCTCTGAGCTAGGTTTGCTGATATTCCTGAGCTGAGCTGCTAACTCAGTGAGAGCTAAATGAGGAAGAAGGGACCTATTCACATGTCCCGGGTCCAGCTTGCTGTCAGCTAGAGTCACAAAGAGAATACAGTCAGATGTCTCATTATCCAGCAAGTTAACCTAGGTTTATTTATGTGGTAGTAACATTTCAAACCTAAGAAAAGAGACATGCAAAGCCTCTTGAAACCCAGGTTTGACATATGGTATATGTTATAAATCATTGACCTTAACAAATGACAAGGCCATCCCAGACACCAAGGATAAAATCTTCACAGCAAGAGAATCTATTCTTGAAATCAGAATATCAGTAAAGAACTCTATTTCTTTTGCAATATATAACATATATCATTTGTTTGTAGTTTATTTTTACCTTCTTTCTCTTTTACATGTTAGAGCTTTTAATTGAAGTATAATTACCAACAACACTTATTTCCAACATAGCCTTTCAATATTTCTATATGTTACCATGATGAGTCTAGGTATTATATGCCACCATACAAAGTTATTATATTTTGACAATATGCAGTTGTCATTCAGCTGTGTCTGATTCTGCAACCCAATGGACTGCAGTATGCCAGTCCTCCCATTCCATCACCAACTCCTGGAGCTAGCTCAAATACATGTCCACCAATTTGGTGATGCAATCCAACCATCTCGTCCTCTGTCATCTCCTTCTCTTCCTGACCTCATTCTTTCCCAGAGTCAGGGTCTTTTCCAATGAGTCAGTTCTTCACATCAAGTGGCCAAAGTACTGGAGCTTCAGATTCAGCATCAGTCCTTCCAATGTATATTCAGAATTGACTTCCTTGAGGATTGACTGGTTGGATCTCACTGCAGTCCAAGGGATTCTTAAGAATCTTCTCCAACACCACAGTTTGAAAGCATCAGTTATTCAGCACTCAGCTTTCTTCATGTTCCAACTCTCATATCTGTACATGACTACTTGAAAAACCATAGCTTTGACTAGACAGACATTTGTTGGCAAAATAGTCTCTGCTTTACAATATGCTTTCTAGGTTGGTCATAGCTTTTCTTCCAAACTATTGTCATACCTCTTCTTCTTGACAATATTGTTGACTATATTTACCATGTTGTACGTTTCATTCCCATGACTTACTTATTTTGAAACCAGAAGTTTGTTCCTCACCTATTTTATTAATCACCCCCCATCACCTTTGGCAACCATCTCTTTGTTCTCTGTATCCATAAGCCTGATTCTGTTTTATGTTTTTCCACATGGTTTGGTTGTTAGACTCCACATATAAATGAAATCATACAGTATTTGTCTTTCCCTGTGGGCTCAGTGGTAAAGAATCTGCCTGCAATGCAGGAGACCCAGCTTTGATCCCTGGGTTGAGAAGATCCACTGGGCATGGCAACCCACTCCAGTACTCTTGCCTGGAGAAATCCATGGACAGAGAAGCCTGGCTTACTTCACTCTGTATAATCAACTCCAGTTTCATCCACCTCATTAGAACTGATTCAAATATATTATTTTTAATGGCTGAGTGATACTCCATTGTGTATATGTACCACGGCTTTCTTATCCATTCATCTGCTGATGGATATCTAGGTTGCTTCCATATCCTGGCTATTAGAAACAGTGCTGTGATGAACATTGGGGTACATGTGTCTCTTTCAGTTCTGGTTTCCTAGGTGTGTATGCTCAGCAGTGGGATTGCTGGTTCCTAAGGCAGTTCTACTTGCAGTTTTTAAAGAAATCACCACACTATTCTCCATAATGGCTATACTAGTTTGCATTCCCACCAACAGTGTAAGAGGGTTCCCTTTTCTCCACACCCTCTCCAGCATTTATCGGTTGTAGACTTTTGGATCGCAGCCAGTCTGACTGGTGTGAAATGGTACCTCATTGTGGTCTGCATTTCTCTGATAATGAGTGATGTTGAGCATCTTTTCATGTGTTTGTTAGCCATCCATACGTCTTCTTTGGAGAAATGTCTATTTAGTTATTTGGCCCATTTTTTGATTGGGTCATTTATTTTTGTGGAATTGAGCTGCAGGAGTTGCTTGTATATTTTTAAGATTAGTTGTTTGTCAGTTGCTTCATTCACTAGTATTTTCTCCTGTTCTGAAGGCTGTCTTTTCACCTTGCTTATAGTTTCCTTTGTTGTGCAGAAGCTTTTAATTTTACTTCCCAGTACACTTAAAGAAACCAAAAAGATAAGAATAAATCAAAGTTAGTAGAAGGAAAAAAATAATATAGTTGTTTGTCAGTTGCTTCATTCACTAGTATTTTCTCCTGTTCTGAAGGCTGTCTTTTCACCTTGCTTATAGTTTCCTTTGTTGTGCAGAAGCTTTTAATTTTACTTCCCAGTACACTTAAAGAAACCAAAAAGATAAGAATAAATCAAAGTTAGTAGAAGGAAAAAAATAATAAATATCTACTCTGATATTTATTATTTCTTTTTTCTTTCCTTCTACTAACTTTGATTTGTTCTTATTTTTCTGTTGTTTTTTTTAAGTGTACTGGGAAGTTGTTTATTTGAGATTTTTCTTGTTTCTTGAGTTTAACATTATAGACTTAACTCTTAGAAATGTCTGCTTTTGCAATGTTCCATAGAATTTAGAGTTTTGTTTCTTTTTGAATTATTTTTCCAAGTTTTAAACTTTTCTCTTTGAAGTTTTTAGTAACCATGTGTTGGATCTTATTCAGTTCCTAAGTCATGTCCTACTCTTTGTGAATATGCTACACCGGGCTTCACTGTCCGTCTCTATAGCCTACAGTTTGCTTAAGCTCATGTTCACTGAGTCAATGATGCCATCCAATCATCATATCCTCTGTCATACCCTTCTCCTCTTGCCCACAATCTTTCCCAGGATCAGGGTCTTTTCCAGGGTGTCAGCTCTTTGCATCAGGTGGCCAAGATGTTGGACCTTCAGCACCTCTCCTTCCAATGAATGGTCAGGGTTGATTTCCTTTAGGATTGACTAGTTTGATGACCTTGTTGTCCAGGGGTCTCTCAAGAGTGTTCTCCAGTACTACAATTCAAAGGCATCAGTTGTGAATATGCTACACCGGGCTTCACTGTCCGTCTCTATAGCCTACAGTTTGCTTAAGCTCATGTTCACTGAGTCAATGATGCCATCCAATCATCATATCCTCTGTCATACCCTTCTCCTCTTGCCCACAATCTTTCCCAGGATCAGGGTCTTTTCCAGGGTGTCAGCTCTTTGCATCAGGTGGCCAAGATGTTGGACCTTCAGCACCTCTCCTTCCAATGAATGGTCAGGGTTGATTTCCTTTAGGATTGACTAGTTTGATGACCTTGTTGTCCAGGGGTCTCTCAAGAGTGTTCTCCAGTACTACAATTCAAAGGCATCAGTTTTTTGGCACTCAGCCTTCTTTATGGTCCAACTCCTCACATCCCTACATGACTACTGGAAAACTCATAGCTTTGACTCTACCCTCAAAGTAATATCTCTGCTGTCTAGTTTTGTCATAGCTTTTCTTCTGAAAAGCGAGTATCTTTTAATTTCATGGCTACAGTCACCATGCACAGTGATTCTGGAGCTCAAGGGGGGAAAATATCTGTCACTGTTTCCACATTTTACCCATCTATTTGCCATGCAGTTTTTTTCATAGCTTTTCTTCTGAAGAGCAAGTATCTTTTAATTTCATGGCTACAGTCACCATGCACAGTGATTCTGGAGCCCAAGGGGGGAAAATATCTGTCACTGTTTCCACATTTTACCCATCTATTTGCCATGCAGTGGTGGAACCAGATGCCATGAATTTCATTTTTTGAATGTTGAGTTTTAAGCCAGCATTTCCACCATCCTCTTTTACCCACATCAGGAGCTTTTTAGTTAATCTTCATTTCTGCCATTAAAGTGGTATCATCTGTATATTTGAAGTTGTTGCTATTTCTCTCTGCAATCTTGATTCTAATTGTAAGTCTAGGGCTTCTCAGGTGGCTTGGCAGTAAAGAATCTGTCTGCCAATGCAGGAGACGTGATTTTAATCCCTGGGTTAGGAAGATCCCCTGGAGAAAGAAATGGCAATCCATTCCAGTATTCTTGCCTGAAAAATTCCATTGACAGAAGTACCTGGAATATACTGATTAGCAAGGTTGTGTCAGTTTCAAGTATATAGCAAACTGACAGTGTGTCTATTCTTTTTCAAATTATTTTCCCATTTAGGTTCTTATATAGATTCTTATATATATTTAGCAAACTTCCCTGTGCTATATAGTAGGAATTTATTGGTTACCCATTTTACATATAGAAGTGTGTACATGTCAGTTATAACTTAATTGTATCTCCTTCCTATACTATTGACTCAAATCAGATGATCACCATCTCTTCTCTGTCATTACAATATTCAAATTATTTTTCTCCTTGCCTCTTTGCCCCATATGCATTATCTTGAGCTTTGACGTTTATTGTTCTAAAACATATATTTGAAAGTATTGTAAGATATTCTAGGTTTTCTGGTACTGATTATAACAATAATCTTTAACATTTTATGAAAGTCTTCACAAGTGCCCTCAGGACTTATCCAGTTTCATATTCTGCTCCTGTCTATTCATGATCTGTAACACTTCTATGGCTCCAGTGCTCTTACAGTATCCAACAAACTTGGAAAATTACATACTCTTTCATGATTCTGGGTAATGGCTTATGCCATTCTAGACCCTAAAAGGTCTTTTTTTTTTTTTTTTTTCCTTCCTTCTTCCCTGTTGCCAAAGCCTCACTAGAATGTTTTCTACTCTACTAAAATCTCCTGTTTCTCCAGAGAGGTAGACTTAGTCTATCTTCCTGTATCTCCCGTGCACAGAAAACCATTTGGTAAGTGAATAAGTAAATGAACACATGAGTTCTTTACTTAGTCTGAATTAAGTCACAAAAGGTTTTGAAATCCTAAAGGAAGTGTATTCACAATTCCTCTGAGAACTTAAATAAGCTGCTATTAGAATACAGTTCCTCTTAGTACATCACTCTTGTTTCTTCTGCTTTAGCTTCAATGACATCTCCTCTCCCAGGTCTTTCTTTCCTCCTTGTTGACTGATATTCAGTAGTTTCCACTGTATCCCACACCTCCACCCACAGATGCACTTCAAAATATATACTCCTTTACCTATGCTTTCCTCTAAGGCAGTTATATAACTCCAGCTTATTTACAAAGCCATATTTGTGAGGATTTACAGCTTTGATTTTAGCTTTAAACTCATATTTAAGTTTTTATTTAGTAAATATTTATTAGTTCATGGGAAACTATTCCTGCAACTGAACTCATTATTATTCATTTTGTTTTAGACATCATCTTTCGCAATAAAGGCTATAGGTCTAAATCTTTCTTTCTTAGTTCTCCTTCATCTCATATGAGTAATCTTCATTTTAATTGGTGTCATTCATATATTTTCATTTTCTACATATCATTTCAAATCTCTTTTCATAATACCTAGTTCAAGTTTCTATTTCTCTAGTTTATACCATCAAAATATATCGTTTGTTCTTGTTTCCCAAACTTTTCTTAACAATATTTATTTTTATGTATAGAGAGGAATTTTAGGCTAATGGTTAAAGAACATAGATTTTTGAGTCAGATAATCCTGATTTTGGTTTTTTTTTCAAGCACTCAAGGTAATCTTTGGAATAATACATAGCTACTTTAAACTTCGATATTGTCTCTCAAATGTAGATAATAAAACTTGCCTCTCAATTTGTAAAAGGAAAAGTTTAATTGCATGACAGTTTAGATGTAGAGGCTCAATCCTTTTCATCAAATATGTGAAGATGGCTATGTATTTTTTTTACTGGAAAACTAATGAATAGTAGAGCATTGAAAAAATTAGCCCTATTTCCGTATCATGTTCAAGATCAATTTTGAAATTAGAGGATCTTTAATAGATTTGGGATTGAAATGTGACTTTTATTATTATCATCATATTGTAAAGTGTGACTTGTATTTGTGGCCATGGGAGTATCCTAAATTTGGATACCAGAATTAAACAGACTTAGCCACCTGGTCCCAAGTAATACTAAGTGGGAGAGGGCTCCACATAGAAGCAAAGCACACATCCTGTAAAAGTTACGGCACAGAAGAAAGAAGAATGCATGTTCCCATGAATATCTCAAGTCAAGAATCACAGAGACAGATGTAATTGGCCTATATATGCTGTTTTTTTCTTTGTAAATTCACCAGGCAGATCAGATATCTCCTCTGCCCCCTGAGAAAAGTGAATGAACAGGTGAAGAAAGAGGATAGGAAAAAGTACATAAAGGGAGACCTTTGGAGTGAGGAAAAACAGTCCCTTCATAAGGATCACAAAGCCCTTACTATATGCTGAGTCTAACAGATGCCCAACAAATGGCAACTTCTTTTATAGATTTGTCTTCAAAAATTCATTTTACTTTTTAAATTTATTTGCTTACTTTTGACTATGCTGGGTCTTTGTTGGTGCCAGGTTTTTCTCTAACTGTGGTGAGCAAGGGCTACTCTCTAGTTGTGGTGCATGGACATTGAGGTGGCATTTTTGTTGCAAAGCATGGGCTCCAGGTGCTCAAGCTTCAGTAGCTACAGCACGTGGGCTGTATTTGTGGCTCTCTGGCTCTAGAGCACAGGCTCAATAATTGTGGCACATGGGCTTAGTTGCTCTGAAGCATGTGGCATCTCCCTGGATTTGTCGTCAAACCCATGTCTCCTGCATGGGCAGATGAATTCTTTCCCACTGAACCACCAGAGAAGCCCCTGTTTTCCCTTCTTAATAAAAAGTTTCAGTTATCCCAGAGAACTTTAAAGGAAAAAAGACAAACATAAAATTCCTATTTACGTTAATCAGTGCCTTCTGTATTTGGAGTACCTCAAACTTTTTCTGGCTTCATTTCTTCTAACATTCTTTTAAACACACATTATTATTCCAAGTCGTAGTCTAGGCTTTTTTTTTTTTTTTGCATTATTTCTTTAGCCTAATATGCTTTTCAAGAGTTTCCCAGGTGGCTCAGTGGTAAAGAATCCACTTGCCAATGCAGGGGCCACAGGAGATTCAGGTTCAATCCCTGGGTTAGAAGGATCCCCGGAGAAGGAAATGGCAACCCACTTCAGTAGTCTTGCCTGGAGAATCCCATGGACAGAGGATCCTGGTGGGCTGCAGTCCATGGAGTCACAAAGAGTCAGACACAACTGAGCACAAAAACGAGAACATGCTATTTATTCTTCACACCTTCTGTTAAATGTTAATTCTCCTTTTCTTTTGTCTAGGTGTGATCCTATACCTTCATTTAGGGTCTACTCTGTGCTTAAGGATATTAATTGTTCAGTGAATCTCCCTTCCTTCTGAATTTTAAATCACTTGAGATTTGAGTCTAAATTTCACTTTCATTTACCACCTCTACTGCCTCCATCAACCAGGTATCACCATCATCACAATAAACAGCATAAAGGGAGTGCTTAATATATGTTCAGTAAAATGAATTCACATTCACAAGTGAGTTCACCTGTATTTCTACTTCCAGATCATCCATGTGTTGAAAATTATTAAATATAACTGGTGCTAGTGCGTGCTATGGGCTTCCCTGATGGCTCAGCGGTAAAGAATCCACCTGCGATGCCGGAGACCCAGGAGACACAGGTTTGATCCCTGGGTCAGGAAGACCCCTTGGAGGAGGAAATCACAACCTACTCCAGTATTCTTGCATGAAAAATACCATGGGCAGAGGAAGCTGGCAGGCTACAATCCAAATGATAGCAAAGAGTCAGACACAACTGAGCAAGTGAGCAAATGAGCAAGTCTTGCTGTACTAAATAATGGGTAATACAATTAGTCTTTACAAAAACTCTTTTGCTTGTCAAAAAGTGGTATCAGATATTTTAAATTATTTTTTTTTGCCCTGATGTGGCAATTCCCATGACTTTGGCCTTTGAAAGGAATGTTGAGTCATATGCTATTTGGAAAATCAAAGGGTAGATTTTTATGAATTTGTATTTTCTTCCCAGAGAGATGCTGTAGAAATTTTATTAGCTCTATTCCCACAAGTCTCAAAGTTAGTAAAATCTAAATTCCTATTCCTTCTATAAGTAATATCACCATATAGCTGTAGTCACTATTAATGAAAGTCTGTGTTATTTACTTTATTTAGAAATTATTCTTAAAAGTAACAGAAACTATCTGACCATCAATTACCTTATTCACTTACAACGGCCAAATTTATGAAATTGTAGGCTCATGAATACTTACATTTTATGAGTAATTCGGATTGATGTGGGAGGAGATATGGGAAAACCACTCTGCTAGCATACTGTTTTGAACAAACACTGTTTCTTTAGTTTTCACAGCATTATTTAAGATAGGTAGTATGGAATTGGAAACTAACATAGAAAAAAATCCCTGTGATAATTCAAATGTATTCTTTAGCTCCTAACCTCAGCTTAACTTATGTTTTCAAAAAGGAGAGGGCTTATGGTCTCCTATTCTGTTGGAAAGGGAACAATGGGTTTAGAATTGATGGTTGCATAATTGCTTGGAGTTTTCTCAGTGCATCATCAATTACATGCAGGTTGATTTTTATGCCTTATACAATAGAACATATTGAATGACAAAATATTGTTTATCTTTAATCAGGTAATACTAAAACCATATATTTTACTTGGTAGAATTTTTGAACATCATTTATTGCATGTGGCACAGTTTATTGAATTATCATGTCAGAGTTACACCTACAAAAGTGGCATTGTCCCCTTTGCCAAAATTCAGTTCAGATATCAAAACTAACGATGGTACACTCTCATGCATGCACACTAAGGGAATGTGAAAAAGTCTATTACTCATACAATGAGCCTTTTGGGGAAGCAGGTAGATCACGAGCAGGTCTGAAAATGGCTTGAAAAACAGGGAAAAGAGACCAGCTTGAGTTTTTTACAGTGGTTTGTGCTTGGGACTGGAGTCATATATCCTACAAGGCTTGAAATTTCTGCCCAAACAAAATGCAGAAGAAAAAAAGCAAGCTTTCTTTTCAGCTTTCTCAGTTGTCAGGCAAAAGGTGAAGAGAGAAAGTGGAACTTTAAAGCTGTCAGCAGTTAAATTCCAAAAACTAAGACAGATTATCACATGGCATCATTTTACACACTAGAAGATTTTATGTGAAGCTCTGAGAGGTAACTGGGCTTCCCTGGTGACTCAATTGGTAAAGAATCCACCTGCAGTGTAGGAGACCTGGGTTTGATTCCTGGGCCAGGAAGATTCCCTGGAGAAATAAATGGCAACCCACTCCAGTATCCTTGCCTGGAGAATTCTATGGACAGAGGAGCCTGGTGGGCTACAGTTCATGGGTCATAAACTGTCAGACATGATTGAGCAACTAACACTTTGACTTTTCTGAGAGATAGCTAGTTCAAGAGTACAAAGCTTATTAATTGTCAGAACCAGAACTCATATGAGAGGGCAATTTCAAATGACTTGTTCTTTTTTTCCTATTGTGCCTACACTGCCTTTCTCGGAAAAAAAGTGAAATGATCAAAAATAAACCTGTGTTGCTTGTATATTTCAATTTGAAAATGTTTCCTAAAACTTGCTGTAATTTGACTAGATCTAAGGAATAAATTTTGGGGGGCTCCAAATCACTTCAGATGGTGATTGCAGCCTTGAAATTAAAAGATGCTTACTCCTTGGAAGGAAAGTTGTGACCAACCTAGATAGCATATTCAAAAGCAGAGACATTACTTTGCCAACAAAGGTCCATCTAGTCAAGGCTACGGTTTTTCCAGTGGTCATGAACAGATATGAGAGTTGGACTCTGAAGAAAGCTGAACTCAGAAGCTTTTGAAGTGTGGTGTTGGAGAAGACTCTTGAGAGTCCCTTGGGCTGCAAGAAGATCCAACCAGTCCACAGTAAAGGAGATCCGTCCTGGGTGTTCATTGGAAGGACTGATGATGAAGCTGAAACTCCAATACTTTGGCCACCTCATGTGAAGAACTGACTCATTGGAAAAGACCCTGATGCTGGGAGGGATTGGGCGAAGAAAGAGAAGGGGACGACAAAGGATAAGATGGCTGAATGGCATCACTGACTCGATGGACATGATTTTCGGTAAATTCCAGGAGTTGATGATGGACAGGGAGGCCTGGCGTGCTGTGATTCATGGGGCGTAAAGAGTCAGATACAACTGAGCAACTAAACTGAACTGAACTGAAGGAATAAATACAACTGAAATGTCTTCACTCTTTCTTATAGACACTTTTTGTCAGATCAGGACCTGCATCTAAATAGCAGATTATTTTGAGTTGTGACTGTAAAATTCTAGAAATACAGTTCCTTCTTATCTGTGCAAATAAAACAATTTCTATCAGTTGTGCTCAATATTACTGGAGGGAGATAAACCTCTTTGTGAGATCAGTTTCATTTGTTCAGAAACAAGAGGGGTTCAGGACAGAGTCCACTGGGGTTACACTGCCTTCTTTTAGTTTACTTGTTTAGCCTTTGACTCCTAATGCTTAGATGCTTATTCTGGTCCTTGTCTGTATAAAACCTTTATCTCCTACCTCCTAAAGCCTAATATGACTGCCTTTTCTTTATCTACCATGTGCTCTAAAGGAAATGATTGGAGCATTAATGCTTCCAGGTCTCTGTTCTATATTATACCCTACACATCCTATCACAGTATATATTATGGTATAATCTACCCTACCAGGAGCACCACAGGCATAATTACAGAGATTCCTTTGCCTGAAATGCGTCCACTGGAACCAAAAGACAGAAAACTCATTTTGGGATGCTAGATAGTCTCTTCCCCAACACTGGCCTGGTGACTCCTCATAAGATTTCCCTCTGACCAAAAACTCCAGAGCTCATTTTGCTTTTATTTTTAAAAAATAGCTATATTAATTTTTTTACCACTTTTTATGTCTGTGGAACTTTTCCTCTGTCATGAAGACTTTGAGATATAGTTTATTGGAGGTCTGAAAAGTTGATCCATTTAGAACAGTTTTTAACAAATGATAAATGACATGAGAAATGACCAAGAAAACATTTTCTTACTATTTACTAATATCTCATCAACTGGGTTGGTTCTCTCTGACTCACTGTTGACTTACCCAGTAATATCTAATAAAAGGTAAACTCTATTCATATTGTCTCCATTGAATTATAAACAGTAAATTGGTATCAATTCTAGAAAATGACTCACTTAACAGAAGCATTAAATCCATCTTCAACCTGTATAGTGATGGACTCATGGAATTCTCCAATTCATTTCCCTCCCCAGACCTTCCGTAGTGGTAAGATAGAGTTCTCTGCTTTTCTGGTGGTCTAGAAATCCAGTGGAATTTGTACCTTAAAAAAAAATTAATTAAATAACTGGAGGCTAATTACTTTATAATATTGTAGTGGTTTTTGCCATACGTTTACATGAATTAGCCATGGGTGTACATATGTCCCCCATCATGAACCTCCCTCCCACCTGCCTCTCCATCGTATCCCTCAGGGTCATCCCAGTGTACGGGCCTGAGTGTCCTGTCTCATGCATCAAACCTAGACTGGTGATCTATTTCACATATGGTAATGTACATGTTTCAATGTTATCCTCTCAAGTCATCCCACCTTTGCCTTTTCCTACAGAGTCCAAAGGTCTGTTCTTTATATCTGTGTCTCTTTTGCTGTCTCGTGTATAAGGTCATCATTACCATCTTTCTAAATTCCATATATATGCATTAATATATTATATTGGTGTTTTTCTTTCTGGTTTACTTCACTCTGTATAATAGGCTCCACTTGCATCCACCTCATTAGAACTGATTCAAATGCATTCTTTTTAATAGCTGAGTAATATTCCATGTGTATATGTACAGAATTTGTACCTTTTAATTGAGACTAGCATAACACAAGAAAGACAACCAAATTAATGTTGTTTCTGCACTAAGTATTTGGACTTCTTGCAATGTCAGTTTATTTGTCTTTCAGGAGTTAAGAGTGCACCCATGTCAGAGAACAGGTTGCTATTTTATTGATCTTTCCAAAAGGCCATAGTTGGATTAATAATGTCCAAAAGAAATCCATTTTAACCCCTCAAAATTTACCTAAAGTTTTTCGAAACCTCAGATTCACTAAGGAGTCAACATTACTTCTTGAAGAGACAGCATGTTCTTCCTAAATTCCATGATTTAAAATGCAACATCAGTGTTTGTGTTTATATGTGTACATTAATCTGAAATAGATCTAAAGCAGTCATAATGAAGAGCAGAGTTTGCTTGCCGTACTGGTGAATTTCTATTGTAAACTACTGCCTGCATCCTTGAGTAAGCATTATTGGTTTTGGAAGCCACATCTCTATAGATGAGGCAGGGTTCTATGGTGGGAAGAACATAAAATTTATAGTCAGATTCTCTAGATTCAAATTCTGGTTTTGACATGTAATGGCTGTGTGATGTTTGGCATGTTAAGTTGCATCTTTAAACATTAAATTTATCATTATTAAAAATGGAGAATAATTTTACCTCATAGAGATAGTATAAATATTTGAGCAAATGCAATCACTTCCTTTATAGTAGCACAAGTAACTTGGAGTCATTATAATTAAAAACCAGTTTGTTTTGCCTCATAGTCCATTATTGGGAAAACATATTTCATTTCAAATATTATTATCATTTTCTAAAGAAAGAAGTTGGTAGAAGACATCTATTCAAAGATGATATTGAGTTAGATATCAATTTTTAATTGACATTGCTCAGTATTTTACTTATAAATATTATCAGTTTCTTCTCACTATATTTATTCTCAGTTTTCTTTATTACAGCTGGATATGATATGTCTTTCCTTTCCTTTCCTTCTCTCTACTGATATTTCTGAGGAGGATATTTTCACTCAAAAAAAAATTTATTTGAGCCCATTTTTTATTTTTATTTATTTATTTTTTTTTAGGATCAGGCTCTAACAACTCCTCTTTCTACTGCATCCTCTCTCTTTTCCTTCTCAGTGAATTATTCTTGCTCGTACTTCAGTAATGAATTTGCACAACTCTAACTGAAAGCATCTTGCTGCTCCTTTGATCCCCTTTTGACCTACTGTCCCATCACCTTTTTCTCTTATCTTCATTTTACTGTGTGCTTCCAGAAATTTTTTCTGAAAAAAAAAAAAAAGGCATATAAAAA
>SJYC01138532.1:0-17307 GCA_006408675.1 Madoqua kirkii
ATGATAAAATGCTCTTCTCTTCTTTGGAGAACATAGGCAATGATTTTTCTTAATCAAATGTCTGAATTCTCTGTTGGACATTCTCCCAAGTTTTTCTCCAAAAATTGCTTTATCGATATAGTATATATATTTTCAACTAAAAAGCAATTATTTTTTAAAAGTACTATTGAGTCTTTGATTCCCTCATCCATTTATTAATTCCAATCTTTACTGATCTTTTACACTGTGCAATCACACAATTTCTGCTCATCTAGAGATTTTTATTTTGCAAAAACAAATTTCTTTGTAATTATCAAGATAAAAAGGATTTATAACATGAGAACTATAGTATGAAGTACAATGAAAGCTGTTTAGGAATCTTTAGAAAGAAGTGATAATTTTTAATCATGACAGTCAGAATTTCATAAAATTAGTGGCATTTGAGCAGAGGCTAAACATAACTGTGATCCCACAGATAGAGCCAAAGGAGACTAAGGGAATGGAATCAGATAAAGCAGAGATCTGGAAGAATGCAAAGTATACTTGAAGAATATCACATAGATACTGAGTGGAATCTTTTATTCATGGGAAGAGTGTGAAACTAACTGGCAACGTTCTTGTATGCTAGATTAAAGTTTTAAATTTGGCTTATATTTAACTAGTTCTTTATTTGTTTCCACTCCATCTCATGTTAAAATATATCTGATTTATAAAAACATTTAAAAATTTACACTAGAAATAAATTTTAAAAATATAAATGGAAATGCTAGTACTTCATTTGACATATTTATGAGCAGGCACATGAAAGAATAATATAGATATTTATCAATGAATAAAGAATATCTGAAAATGACATGGGCAATGGGCAGTGGACTAGTGGAGGAAGATTCTAAAAGCCTCAAACTTATCTTCCTTACTTCTATCTGGAAAAGTATTGATTTAATTAATGGACCACTATGGACCTGACCAGGTCTTGGGGGCTGACAGCACTCAGGGTGAAAATGTAAAAGGCAATGACACAGGCACTGCAAAGAATAAATCAGAAGAACTTTGGACACTGAAGGAACATAAGCAATTAGAATAGCCAAGGCCAGAGAAATTGATGCCAGCATTGCTTGAGTCACGGGATAAATGAATATTTTGCTTTCTAAAAATTATATTTATATTCAAGTATCTAAAGATGAAGATGCAGTGCCAGCACAGAAAGTGAGAATAGGTATAAAGCAAGTTTCTGTTTCTTCCCCTTATGTATAGTAGATTGGAAACATTTATAATTTCTTTACATTCTTCCCCCTGTGATGCAGCCTACATTTGCTTCTCTTGAATTTGGGCTGATTTGTGATTAATTTGAACAATCATGTACCACTGCAGTGAAACTATTCAAACTTGAACCTAGACCTCAAGGAGACAGGCAGTTTTACCTCGGTTTCTAGGAACCCTGAGCCATCATGTAAAATGTCTCACCGGCCTATTGGAGGTGCCTTGAGACTTCATTGAGAGGGAGAGAGCCAGCTCAGCTTGGTCCAGTAACCAGGTAAATATTGCCAAATGGAGAACAGAATCATGCAGATAAGCCCTGTGTAAGTTTCTAAGCCACAAAATTGTGGTATTTTTAAGTCCCTAAGTGTTGTACCATTTATTGCACAGAAATACATGACTGAACAGCTTATTTCCCAAAATATTATATGGAAAAATACATCCTGTGTTCCAGAACTTTATTTAAAATAAATTATAGAATTTATTTATCAAGCAATAATTATGTACTGAATAATTAATAATATATGAAATATCATCATAGATGTGAAATGGCAATCCACTCTAGCACTCTTGCTTGGAAAATCCCATGGACGGAGGAGCCTGATAGGCTATACCATCCATGGGGTCGCAAAGAGTCGGACATGACTGAGTGACTTCACTTCACATAATAGATGCTGGGATCCTGCACATGGTAAAAAGAAACAGACTCTGCTCTCTAGAGGTCATGATCCAGTGGAGAAGGAAGAGGATTAGTAAGATAAGTGGGTCAGAAGTAGATTAGCCAAAACAGAAGTTTGTAGATATTAATAACCAGAAAAGGGAAAGATCATAAATGTAGTGAGAAAAATAAAAACAAAGGAAGAAAAACATATTGACCCAAACATTTAAAAAGCTTGTTGTTCAAGTAAGCATGTAAATTATAGTTAAACTTCTGAAAATCAAACTTCAGCATACATTTAAGGATATAAACAAATTAAGAAAAATTTGAATTATTTGGATTAAGGAAAATGTACCTTGGAATATACGATACCAGAATCTTTCCTTGAGTGTCAGCAGTCAGTTGATACCATTTTGGACAGTTCGTTTATTGGCCTTATATCATTTTTTCCAGAAGAGTTGAAAGAATTCTTATTCTTTATTCATTATTTCATGACCAAAGAAAAGAGTTCACTGTTGAGGTGGTAGGTATGTAACTTGTTACTAAGAGTTTTCCTCCTTCATGTTATATTTTGGACAAATAACAGTGTTGAAATAAACCCACTAGTTTTTCTAAAATCATCTGTTCCATCTAAATCTTCTCATAAATATTCCTAGTTCACTCATTCATTTGTCCTTACAGTTCCTTTCTATGTGTTAACAGGAAGTGTTACTATCAGCCCCCATCTCAATTTCTGTTTCCGTCTTCCTCATTTTTCAAAAGCTTGTCCCATTTATAGGTTCAGTTCTATTCTAAACGAGAAATCAACTTTTACTAATTCTGAAGAATATAAGCACTGCCTGATAAGGTCTCATTTTTGAATAACCTTTCTAAGATAATTTGTCTTTGGGTTCAGTGGCCCATAGCTGACTTTTAGCCCTGTTTTGTTTCCCTAATTTTTCTCATTGCTTATCTGACCAACACATAGCCGGTACTGAGCAGCATATATCGCAAGTTACTAAAGGCCAGTTCACTCTTCTCTAGTACTTTTATTTAGACAATACTTCTCGACCCATTTCATAAGTCAAACCTCCCTTCTTATCTAACAAATTGTGTAAGATTCTACTTTTGCCTCTCTTTTCTAGTTTTCGTTTTGTTTTGTTTTGTTTTTTTCCTTAGCTGTCTATCAACAAAGGGGTAGGGTGAGACAGAGGGAGGGAAGGATATAAGTATACTTATAGCTGATTCACATTGTTGTATTGTTGAAACTAACAAAATATTATAAAGCAATTATCCTCCAATTTAAAAAAAAATCTTATGATTAAAAAAAAGGATAGGGAAAACAACAAAGGAATGTGACTTCTGATTGAATGAAAGATTTACTCAATCTTTTTACTATGGAGTAGGTCTCTCATATAATGCTAATGCTTCCCTGGTCTTTTTTATAATCTAGTTAATGTGAAAAAAAAAATCAGAACTGAGAAAAACATAGTCATAAATAATACACTGTTACCAAACAAAGTTGGTTCAGTTCAGTTCAGTTGCTCAGTTGTGTCTGACTTTTTGCAATCCCATGGACTGTAGCACACCATGCTTCCCCCCTGTCCATCACTAACTCCTGAAGCCTACTCAAACTCATGTCCATTGGGTCAGTGATGGCATTCAAACATCTCATTCTCTGTCATCCCCTTCTCCTGCCTTTGATCTTTCCCAGCATCATGATTTTTCCAGTGAGTCAGTTCTTCACATCAGGTGCCAAAGTATTGGAGTTTTAGCTTCAGGATCAGTCCTTCCAATGAGTATTCAGGACTAATTTCCTTTAGATTTGACTAATTGGATCTCCTTGCAGCCCAAGAGACTCTCAAGAGTTTTCTCCAAAACTACAGTTCAAAGGAATCAATTCTTCTGTGCTCAGTTTTCCTTATAGTTCAACTCTCACATCAGTACATGACTACTGGAAAAAACATAGCTACAACTAGACGGAACTTTATAATGTCTAGTCTCTGCTAGACTAGACAGTAATGTAATGTCATGTCGTGTCTCTGCTTTATAATATGCTGTCTAGGTTGGTCATAGCTTTTCTTCCATGGAGCAAGCATTTTTAAATTTCATTTTAGAAATTTCATTTTTAATATTAAAATTTGGAAATTTTAATTTCCAAAGCAAAATCAACACCCAGTTGTGGATGCGACTGGTGATGGAAGCTGTAAAGAGCAATATTACATGGGAACCTGGAATGTTAAGTCCATGAATCAAGGCAAACTGGAAGTGGTCAAACAGGAGATGACAAGAGTAAACATTGACATTTTAGGAATCAGCAAACTAAAATGGACTGGAATGGGTGAAATTAACTCAGATAACCATTTTACCTACTACTGTGGGCAAGAATCCCTTAGAAGAAATGGAGTAGTCATAATAGTCAACAAAAGAGTCTGAAATGCAGTATTTGGATGCAATCTCAAAAACGACAGAATGATCTCTGTTCATTTCCAAAGCAAACCATTCAATATAACAGTAATCCAAGTCTATGCCCCAACCAGTAATGCTGAATAAGCTGATGTTGAACAGTTCTATGAAGACCTACAAGACCTTATAGAACTAATACCAAAAGAGATGTCCTTCTCATTATAGGGAACTAGAATGCAAAAGTAGGAAGTCAAAAGATACCTGGAGTAATAGGCAAATTTGTCCTTGCAGTAGAAAATGAAGCAGGGAAGAAGCTAACAGAGTTTTCCCAAGGAGACCACACTAGTCACAGCAAAGACCTTCTTTAACAACACAAGAGAACACATGGACATCACCAGATGGTCAATAGTATTCTTTGCAGTCAGAGTAACTCTATATAGTTAGCAGAAACAAGACTAGAAGTTGACTGTGGCTCAGATCATGAACTCCTTATTGCCAAATTCAGGCTTCAATTGAAGAAAGTAGGGAAAATCATTAGACCATTCAGATATGACCTAAGTCAAATCCCTTACGATTACACATTTGAAGTGAGAAACAGATTCAAGGGATTGGATCTGATAGACAGATTTCATGAAGAACTTGGACAGAGGTTCCTGACATTGTACAGGAGGCAGTGATCAAGATCATCACCAAGAAAATGAAATGCAAAAAAGCAAAATGGTTGTCCAAGGATGCGTTATGAATAACTGAGGAAAAAACAAATACACAAAAGGCAAAAGAGAAAAAGAAAGATATTCCCATTTGAATGCAGAATTCCAAAGAATAGCAAGGAGAGATAAGATGCCTTCCTTGGTGATTAATGCAAAGTAATCAATGCCTGCCTCAGTGATCAATGCAAAGTAATCAAGGAAAATAATAGAACTGGAAAGACTAGAGATCTCTTCAAGAAAATTAGATATATCAAGGGAACATTTCATGCAAAGAAGGAGAAAATAAAGGGGAAAAATGGTATGGCCCTAACAGAAGCAGAAGATATTAAGAACTGGTAAGAATACACAGAAATACAGAAAAGATCTTCATTACTCAGATAACCACGATGGTGTGATCACTCACCTAGAGTCAGACATCCTGGAATACGAAGTCAAGTGGGCCTTAGGAAGCATCACTATGAACACAGCTAGTGGAGGTGATGGAATCACAGTTGAACTATTTCAAATCCTAAAAGATGATGCTATGAAAGTGTCACACTCAGTAATCAAACAAAGTAATTGTTACCAAACAAGGTTCATGTGCCAGATACCTGGTGAGGTCAAATAAACTGAAATATCAGAGCCTGGAGCAGAGAAATGTTTTATTGAATGGCCAAGCAAGGAAAATCAGTGGCTCAATTTCAAAAGCCCTGAACTCTCTGATGGCTTTTGTGGAAAAGTTTTGTGGACCCAATTTGAGGTGAGGGCTATAGGTTATGTGACTCTTTTCTAATTGGTTGGTTGTGAGGTAACCAGGAAATATTCCAAGAACCTTGTGGTCAGCCTGAAATTGCCATCCTCCACCTGGCAGGGCCCTTAGTTCTGCAGTAGAGCTCAGAGATATTGTTATGTATCAATATATTCCTTAAGGAGGAAATAGGACCCTGCACCAAGCCTGCACTGTTGTTTCTTGACTATTTTCCCTCTCTTCCTTGACTAGCAACTGCTTGAACCTACCTTTGGAATTCAAGGAAGATCATGGAACCTGAATGAAGCCTATTTCCTACAAATAAGAAACATGCAGGGCACAGAAATGATTTGTATCTCAGATCCCTGCAGAATTCTACTCAGTTTCAGTCCTTAATCAGGCAGACATTTCTTCCTTAAGTATATCCCCTCCTTTCTATAGTGACTTGCTGAAACTCCCTTGTCAGGAATCTTGACAACCATCTTGTCAAAGTAATTTCCTTCAACTCCAGACAAGAAACCATAATCTTATTAGAACATTAGTAGAGTATTACAAAATCCATTTTCACTAATCATGTCAAGGAGAATGTCTTTGTATTGGGAATTTTAAATTTCTGAACCTCAAGTATACTTTTGAGATGAAAATCGTTCATACGTTTTTGATAAGGTGCATTCTGTTGTCTTTCTGAGTCATTTCTTGCATTGCTTAGGGTGGAGTAGATTCAAACTTTCTCCATGCTTCATTGCTGATACATTCTGAATAACTTCATTCAGAGTGGACTCATCCACCTTTTGGATTCTAAGGGCTCTCCTAGAGCTGGCTGTTCAAAGTACCATAGTGCAACTCTGGAAGAGGAGTAATTGCCTTTGTAAGTACAACATTTCAGAGTAGGAAAAGATGTCACAGAGAAGGCAATATAAAAGTTGAGTGTAAACAATAAGTAGAAGTTGCTGGGTAAGAAACTGTGAAAAGGAACACCAGCCAGAGGAACAAAGTTTTTACAACAGTGTACATATTAGGGAAGATGTGTGGGGTACTCTGGGGAAGGGGCAGGGAATGAGACTTGAAAGTAAGATTTGGGACAGAACAGGAAGGATCTTGGATAACTTGCTAAGGTACTCACCTTTATGTGGACAACAGAAAGAAGGCAGATAACAGTATCTCTCCTGCTCTTCTAGATTCCTTAAAGGTCTCTAGTTTTGAAAATTTCCAGAATCTGTTAGCAATGGAAACTTAGAGAGGAAACCAGAAGAAAAGTCACAATGAAAATGATGCCAATAATGTGCATAAAGAGCTGTTGCCGTGTCAGTAGCGATACCCAGATCTATCTCTAAGAGTACCAAATCCTGCATTTCACTTGCACTGGAAGAACTTTAGAGAGGAACTGGAAGTTGAGGAAAATGATCTGTGGAAAGAGCCAAAGCTGTTAATATTCCCTAAACCAATGTGATTGACTTAAGAGGAAGGCCAGTGAAAGTGGGCAGAGTGAACAGCTTTGGGTCAATAAGTGTAATGGAATGCGAATGTGGAAGAGAAAGGGGAGTATAGTGTGGAAAGCTGGCTGCTGAGAGCAAATTTTTGGTAATATTATGAAGGCAAATATATGGTCAGGGAATAACAGTATAAATGAAGAAGCACTCAAAAGCCCCAACTGCATTGCCAAGCATATTTGTCTTTGTTTAACCAAATTCATGTCACAATTGACTAGCCTAAACAAACTTGAAAATGTAACAAAAAGGACATAAAAACAAACAACAGCAACAACAACAACAAAAAATGCTCTTTTAGCAATTAGGCTCTAAGCTCATTTTTTTAAGTGTGCATTTTTGTTATCAAATAGTAAGGTGTATTTTTCACATTGGTCACCAGTTTCCTTTTTCTTCATTTTCAGATGTGTCATCATTAAATTCTTGTTAACTACCTTGCAGCAAAAATACGTGCCATATTTGCCACTTGGATTTTGTTTTTCTCACATGCACTGTTGGAGAAGGAAATGGCAATCCATTCCAGTATTCTTGCCTGGAGAATCCCATGAACAGAAGGGCCTGGTGGGCTACAGTCCATGGGGTCACAAAGTGTCAGACATGACTGAGCAACTAACAGTATTAACCTAAATGCGCTATGTTTCCTGTTTCTTAAAAGTGGATATTAGAGTTAGGTATGACATGTACAAAATTTTGATCTACACTAATAAAGGTTTTTATAACAAGTTTTCTTTTTTTTTTTTTTCCCCATCCTATGTTAAATCTGAGGTTTGTGTACTGGAAAAGGCAAATAAAACCACATTGCAAGAAAAATGAAAAAAAAAAAAATTAACAGGCCTTTGACTTTCATTTAACACCATCAACCCCTAAGCCATTCCATGTCTTCGAGCAATGAAATTAACGTTTCAAATCAGAAACCATTCCTACAGTTTAGTGGTATTGTCAGACATTTCTCAAGGTCCAAAGCCTACAAAACAGATGGGACTTAATTTTGAAAAAAATTTGTTTTTCCTCTCCCTGCTAATGGAGATGTTTTTAAGCAAGAATATAGAATAATTTTTTAGGTGGTAAAAACTGAATCTGTTTGTCTGCTTTTAAATTAAGGTAGCAATTTGGCACTCACAAAGTAATCTTGGCCATGAATCTAAAAACATAAAACCAAAACACTTGTAGCCGCCAGGTGTCTGATTTTCTGCTGTCACATTCATGTGCATGAACTGGGAAGCTTGTTTTGAACAAGTTCTACAAGCCCAGTTCATACTTCAGTTAAGCTGGATTTTAACATGGCGCTGTCAGCAGCTTGCCTAGCTGCTTTCAAAATCAGACTATATACTACGAAAAAGCAAAACACCTTACGCCAGCAGGATATAGAGATTCTTAGCTATTAACTGGAGAATGCAAATTATTTTAATATAGTTTTCCTTATAGATGTGATGTATAGAAGATAAACGAATCAAATAAATACTGCAATAATGATTTTTAATATAATTGTGTATGCCAATTGTGTTGATTTTCCATATTTTAATTAATAACTTGACCAAAATCCCAGCTAAATAGATAAAAATAGTCAACACACTGAATGTAAATGGGAAGTCACGTCTTTAGTCATCTTTGAATGAAAATGACTTGATTTAAAGAGCATATGATCTGTCTTCCATTCCAACCCTAATAAGCACACTAAAAAAGAAATTTTCAGAAACCATGGAGTTCTATATACTTTATCTTATTAAATATTTATTGTAAGACTGTGTAGCAAGTATTTTTAATACAATACACAAATAAGGAACATGATGCTTCTTATAAATACTTGTCTACACTTTTAACTATTAATTGGGTAGATTCAACATTCAATTCCCTCTACTCACTGCTACCATGATTTGGTGAACAAAAAATAGGATGAAAACCTTCATGTTATTTAAAAAATACTCAAAGTCTTACAGAAGGGCAAAGAATAAGAAAATCACTAAGCAGACAATTCATTTTGTGTAAAGGATTATAAAAATCCCAAAGCCATAAAAATACCTGAATAGTTTATTTAATCAAGCAAGAGTAAAGTAAGCAAACCAAAAAGTGACTGCTTATTATCAGGCCAATTCTACTAAAAGCGTGAGCAGACTCTGATTTACTAACATTTGCAGAAATGTGAACAGAGAAGGACAAATCAGATTAATAATTAATTTACAATTGACAAAAATCTTTAGACAGTAAAGTTGTTTCTATGAATTGCAGATCCCACCTGACATTCACCACATTACTTCTCATACCAATGTAGATGTGGGCAAATTAACCATGAGCTGCCATAAGGGGTAAGCTGAAATACAGATCAATGCTGTTATTATGAAGACAAAACCGGCACAGCAAAATGCTTTCCTCCCACTGTCTAACATCATCCATATTGATGTTTTCTGTCAATATATAATAATACACTGTCACACTTGATGGAACAGGAGGAACAGATTAGAGAGAAATTGCACTGGAATATGTTTTTATACATTGTTTCTCTGGAACAGTATAATCAAAACGATTATTGATTTAGGAACTTTGACTGATTGTCCCAACAAGATGCATAAAGCTTGGCAAGAGAAGTTATATATTTTTATTCATTTGAACATTGTGTTTAAAAGAGTTGGTTAAAAGAAAAATATCTGGAATTTGTTCTTCTCACACTCTTCCCTGGCTTCCAGATACGAATGATAAATGTTTGGAATGGTTTCTGATTTTCAGGGTTTTTTTTTTCTCTGCAAATACAAAAGTCTGCTTCTCCAATTAGCTGTCTTCTTCACCCGCTTCTACATCCCTAGTCATGGATTACTGTAGTATTTTAATGGGTTTACCTATGGCCCAAGTAATTTATTAAAATTATAGGCAATTAATATCACCTTTGTTGAGAACTTGCCAGAGGTGCCCATATCACTCAGTAAAAAACAATATCTCTAACAAGACTCCACAATTTGTTTGCAAAGCTCAATGCTTAAGTATTGTTTTGATTTTATCCCTTCCTAGTACAGCTGCTATTCAACAGCCACGTGGGCCAGCTTTAGCCTTCTAAGAAACTGCAGTGGACACTTCTGTCTTTGGGCCTTTTTGTTTCTACACTCCACCACTTAGAAAGTTTCACTTTCTCAACAAGTCTTGCTTTGATCCAACTCTATTTGTAATTGCAATTTCACTCCCTTTTTTTCTTTTCTATTATTAAAAACTGCTATATATTTTACATACATATTTAGCTTTATTATTCTTTTAAATGTAGGTTTTATCATGGCATTGTTTTTTTATGGTGAGAGAGAATATTTTTTCCTATTATTGATATCCTTATCATCAGAAAGGGCTTCCCAGGTAGCTCAGTGTTAAAGAATCCACCTGCCAATGCAAGGGGATGCAGGAGACATGGTTTTGATCCCTTGATCAAGAAGATCCTATGGAGGAGGAAATGGCAACTCACACCAATATTCTTGCCTGGAAAATCCCATGGGCAGAGGAAACTGGCAGGCTACAGTCCATAGCGTCACAAAGATTCAGACATAACTAACTGAGCATGCACACAGCATCTGAAATAGTTCTTTATACATAGGAGCCTCTCAGTAGTTTTCTCAATGAGTAAATTAATCACTCAGTCAGGGAAAACATATAACAGAGTACTTACAATTAAGTACTATATATCTTATAAAAGCCTATGTTCAAAACAAGAATTCTAACTTTCATCTCACATAAGAAACTAAACTCCATTTGATATCATCCATTAAATAATTTATGGTTTGAATATTTTATGGATTTTTTCATTTATTGTAGTAAATCACTAGTATGATTCAGCATTTTTTAGTTGTTTAGTCATAGGTTATTCACAAATTAATATCTTAATCAATGGAAATATAAACCATCTAAACCTTAAGGCTGAAAGTCTAAGAGCCATACTCAGTTGCAAATCAATGAAAAATATAGAGAAAATGTATCTGACACTACAAAGATAACAATGTGGAACAATTCAATGTATACAAAAGTCTTTATGAACAAGTCTACTGCTAAACTGAAGTATTTGTTGTTGTTGATCAGTTACTAGGTCATGTCTGTCTCTTTACAACCTAATGGATTGTAGCTGGCTAGGCTCCTCTGTGCACTGGATTTTCCTGTCAGGTATACTGGAGTGGGTTGCCAAATCTTCCTCCAGGGGATATTCCCAACCTAAGGACTGAACCTGAGCCTCCTGTATTGGCAGACAGGTTCTTTACCACTGAGCCAGCCACCACTGATACTTAAACTGAAGTATCAGTTCAGTTCAGTCGCTCAGTAGTGTCCAACTCTGTGCAACCTCCATGGACTGCAGCACACTAGGCTTCCCTGTCTATCACCAACTCTCAGAGTTGCTCAAACTCATGTCCATCGAGCTGGTGATGCCATCTAACCACCTCATCCTCTACCGTCCCCTTCTCCTCCTGCCTTCGATCTTTCCCAGAATTGAGATATTTTCCAATGAGTCATTTCTACACATCAGTTGGTCAAAGTCCTGGATTTTCAGCTTCAGCATCAGTCCTTCCAGATGAATATTCAGGACTGATTTCTTTGAGGATTGAATGTTTTGATCTCCTTGCTGTCCCAGGGACTTTCAAGAGTCTTCTCCAACACCACAGTTCAAAAGCATCCTTTCTTCAGTGCTCAGCTTTCTTTATAGTCCAACTCTCACATCCATACATGACTACTGGAAAAACCATAGCTTTGACTCGATGGACCTTTGTTGGCAAAGTAATGTCTCTGCTTTTTAATATGCTGTCAGTCTGGTCATAGCTTTTCTTCCAAGGAGCAAGCATCTTTTAATTTCATGGCTGCAGTCACCATCTGTAGTGATTTTGAAGTCCGAAAGTCTGTCACCATTTCCCCAACTATTTGCCATGAAATGAAGGGACCAGATGCCATGACCTTAGTTTTCTGAATGTTGAGCTTTAAGCCAGTCTTTTTCACTCTCCTCTTTCTCTTTTATCAAGAGGCTCTTTAGTTCTTTGCTTTCTGCCATAAGGGTAGTGTCATCCACATATCTGAGGTTATTGATATTTCTCCCAACAATCTTGATTCCAGCTTGTGCTTCATCCAGTCAGGTATTTTGCATGATATACACTGCATATATGTTAAGTAAGTAGGGTAACAATGTACAGCCTTGACATACTCCTTTCCCAATTTGGAACCAGTCTGTTGTTCCATATCCTGTTCTAATTGTTGCTTCTTAACCCACATACAGATTTCTCAGGAGGCAGGTCAGGTGGTCTAGTATTCCCATCTCTTTAAGAATTTTCCACAGTTTGCTGTGACCCATACAGTCAAAGGCTTTAGTGTAGTCAATAAAGCAGAAGTAAATATTTTTCCTGAACTGTCTTGCTTTTACTATGGTTTAATGCATGTTGGCAATTTGATCTCTGAAGTACACTTGGAGCTTTGGCTCATTTACATAAGTGAGAGAGCATGTGATGTTATTGTAATAAATCCTAGAGTCTGGAAAAGAAGTGATATGCAACACCTTCTTCTAGGAACCAAAATATCTTACTATTATATCTTTACACTGGGAACTAAGTTGTTCTTAAATAATAACAAGTGCTTAGTCATTGTGACAATTAAATTTATGTGTCACCTTTGCTGGATCACTGTGCCCAGTTATGTGGTCAAACATTATTCTGCATGATTCTGTGATAGTATTCTTTCATGAATATAACGTTTAAGTCACTGGACTTTGAATAAAGCATATCACCTTCCATAAATCAGATAGGTCACATCTAATCAGCATAAAGGGCTTCCCAGGTGCCACTAATGATAAAGAACTTGCCTGTCACTGCAGGAAACATAAGTGACATAGATTAGATCCCTGGGTCAGGAAGATCCCCTGGGGAAGGGCATGGCAACCCATTCCAGTATTCTTGCCTAGAAAAATCCCATAGACAGAGGAGCCTGGAGGACTATAGTCCATGGTGTTCCAAAGAGTCAGATACAATTCATCACAGCACAACACAATCAGCTAGAGGCCCGAGTGGAGTAAAGCCTGACATTCCCTGGGTAAGAGAAAATACCACCAGCAGATAGTCTTTGGATTTGAGCACTATCTCTTTCTTGGAGAAAGAAATTTTGAGGGCCAATCATAACGCAAATGAGATATCTATCTATATATTGATAGACAGATAGATATATAGTATAAGACCTCATGGAAACAGATCTCTAAGTTCTTGAAGACACAATATCACAGTGATAACCAAATCTACTATTTTCTTTACCAGATCCTCAGTTAAAATATATTCATTCAGCTAATACTCTACACCACAACCACAAACCTTTCAACCTACTGCTGAGTACCACTGGGAATCTCAAGGTCAGCCAGGGTACTATACTTTTAGGTGATACATATTGAAAAAACTAATTTTAATAGGACATATTTATATTTATTGTTATTCACATTAAATATTATACGAGAAATACCTGATAACATTTTAAAAATTTTGTAAGTAAACAGTACTTTGTCCTCTTCTTTACCTCAATCCCATTTCTCATTTCTCTTCAGAAGTTACTATTATAACAAATTGGTGTATTTTCTTCCAGTTTTTTATGGTCTTATGCACACATATAGTTTGTGTGCATTTTGTATAAGTTAAAGGACCATCTATTTCATTGGTTATCTTTTTCTTTGATAAGCCTTATACAAAGAACCTTCAGCCACAGCAGAAAATTAACCACAATGATTTCAATACCTAAATAAACCATTCCCAATAAATACGGAAAATCTAAATAATTTATAGTCCTCAGAGTTCTCTTGAAAATGGGCATCATTTATATCGTGTTGTTTTTGTTGCTAAATTATGTCCAACTCTTGTAACCCCATAGACTGTATAGCCTACCAGACTCCTCTGTTCATGGCATTTCCCAGGTAAGGATACTGAAACCATTTCCTTATCCAGGAGATACTGCCAACCTAGAGATGTAACCTAACTCTCCTGCATTGAGAGGTGGGCTTCCCAATACTGAGCCACCAGGGAAGCCCACATTTATACGTATTTTTAATAGGTATTAGAGCATAGAGTCAGACACAACTGAAGTGAATTAGCACACATGCACACACACATACACAGCTAAATAAGGAGGACGATCTACAGATATCTTAGAGCTGATGAAGGGTTATGGGTTCAGTGTAATAAAAATGCATGTGAATTAAGAAAAACTAGATAAATGAAGTGACATCCATGGTCATGGATTAGAAGATATAATAGTGTTAAAATGGTAGTACTTCCCAATTTAGTTTAAAGATTTAATGCAACACGGGTTGCGTGAAACCCTGGTGGTAGTTTGGTGTTTGTTTGTTTTTCCAGAAATGCACAGGCTGATACTGAATTGAATACAGAAATTCAATAGACCCAGAATAGCCAAAATAATCACATGAAAGAACAATGCTAGGATACTGACACTTCCTGACTTACAAACGTATTGCAAAGCTACATTAATCAAGACGGTGTGATACTAGCAATAAACTAGGTACATAAACCACTGTAACAGATTTGAGTCAAAAAACAAATCCATATGCCATGATTGACTGATTTTCTTGTAAAAATGCCAAGATCATTCACTGAGAAAGAATATCTTTTCACCACATGGTGCTGGCACAATTAGATTTTAGTCAAAAAAAAAAAATGAGATTGGGCCCCTCTGTGACTTACAATATATACAAGAATTGATTCAAAATGGATCCAAAACCTAAATTCAAGGGCTAAATCTAGAATATATTTTAATAACATATGAATAAATTATTGCAATCTGTTGTTAAGGGAAGATTTTCACTTTTTTTTAATGGATTTTATCAAGATTAGAAACTTGCACTACAAAGTACATCATCAATAAAGTGAAAAGATGGGACTTACCTGGCAGTCCAGTTATTAAGATTATGCGTTTCCAAAGCAGGGGCCATGGATTTGATCCCTGGTCAGGAAACTAAGATCCATATGTCCCCCACAAAAAAATATAAGATCCCATATGTAGCCAAAAAAAAAAAAAGAAAAGTGAAAAGACAGTCCAAAAATGAGAGAAAAGATTTATAAATCATACATTTGATATTTATATCTAGAATATAAGAAAAACACAACAAAAGTATGTGTCCACATGCCAACTATTAATAGTACACAATATTTATAATAACATAATAGACAAAAGTTGAAATGCTTCAGTTCAGTTCAATTCAGTCCAGTCGCTCAGCTGTGTCCGACTCTCTGCGACCCCATGAATCGCAGCTCGCCAGGCTCTCCTGTCCATCACCAACTCCCAGAGTTCACTCAGACTCACACTTCCATCAAATCAGTGATGCCATCCAGCCGTATCATCCTCGGTCGTCCCCTTCTCCTCCTACCCCAATACCCCCCAGCATCAGAGTCTTTTCCAATGAGTCAACTCTTTGCACGAGGTGGCCAAATACTGGAGCTTCAGCTTTAGCATCATTCCTTCCAAAGAAATCCCAGGGTTGATCTCCTTCAGAATGGACCAGTTGGATCTCTTTGCAGTCCAAGGAACTCTCAAGAGTCTTCTCCAGCACCACAGTTCAAAAGCATCAATTCTTTGCACTCAGCCTTCTTCACAGTCCAACTCTCACATCCATACATGACTCCTGGAAAAACCATAGCCTTGAATAGACGGACCTTAGTTGGCAAAGTAATGTCTCTGCTTTTGAATATGCTATCTAGGTTGGTCATAACTTTTCTTCCAAGGAGTAAGTGTCTTTTAATTTCATGGCTGCAGTCACCATCTGCAGTGATTTTGGAGCCCAAAAAAATTTAACAGGAGATATATATAACCTGGTTTTCTGCAAAACCCTGATACAATTATTATTGGAGATATAAGGGTCTCTTGCATTGCAGGCGGACGCTTTATCCTCTGAGCCACCAGCGAAGCCCCAGATCTGTCAATAGTGAAGGGTAAATATTAAAAAGTTGAAGTATTATGAGATAGGGTTACAGTTATTATCAAAATTAGGCAATATGCCTATGTCTGTGTATATGTGTGTGTGTGTGTGTGTGTGTGTGTGTGTGTGTGTGTGTTTTAAAAAGAGCCTGGTATTATATGACTCTTAGCTATTTTAAGAATAGAACTTATTTTCTTAAAGATGAGAAAAATGTAGAGCTCACACAGTCAAAATCCTTGACCATGCACATAAAAGAAATTAGGCCCAGATATGCTTAGAATCAAAGAACCAATTAATGGTTGACCGAGAACAAAACCCAGGTCTTTTGATTTGATTTGATTCTGTTTTAACTATACTTATATATTTGTAATAATCATACATTTTACTCAACAAGATAAGGACCTATGGAAAAGAGATTGACATGTAGATTTCCCATTTAAAAATAAATTGATGTATAGGAGTTTGCCTATTGCTCAAATTTTGGAAATACAAAAAGCACCAAGATTACCCACAACCTCACAATCCACACCTAATAATCTTCCCAGTTTGTCTATTTAATATTTCTATTTTTCAATTTATATATATCTATCTATATATCTGTTTTGTTTATTCTAATTCAATAATATATGTGAAATTTGAATTTTTTCTTTTTTCAATTATAATTTATTTTTTATCACAAAAATAAACTTTATGTTATACCTCTTTGTTATTTTCAACACACACTCTCAGATTTTTATTTCCTGTGACTTATTTACTTTGTTACTGGAAGTCTGTACCTCTTCATCCACTTCGCCCATTTTGCACTCTCAGTTTTGAAGGGATTTCCAATCCTAGACACAAGGTGTTTCAAATGGATCATCAGAATTGAAATAATTGCAATATTTACCCTGTATCTATGATGACAACCTCATGGCCCGGCATATAGTGGTTACCTGACAAAATGTTTGAAAAATGAATAAATGGCCTTTGCCTTCAATTAATAAGAATTATTTACAATCGCATGATTTCACTTTTTAATTAGCTAATAGAATTAGTGGTCTTAATATCTAAATAAAGAAGCATAATTGAAGTCAATTATCAACTAGATTTTAATTTTATACTAATTTAGATATAATGATTAAGATCATAATATTTGGGCACATTTTTCTCTACTAATCCTTCAATTTTGTCTCTGTCATGTGCCAGAATTAGTTTTT
>SJYC01138533.1:0-16101 GCA_006408675.1 Madoqua kirkii
TCTTTTTTTTCTATTTATTTTTGGGATATTTTCAGTTTTTTATTAAACAAATATATGATATTTATATGGAGAGTATAATATATTTTTATTTGTACTCCTTCTTTTTATGTGCCTCTCAATTTAGTATCCAAATCTATAAGAACTCTTAGAGAAAATAAATATCACTGATTGATTTTTTAGTTGGCCAGATGTTGTATAAAAACCTTATTATTAAAACTACCACATTTATTCATCACAATACCCCTATGTTATTGATGTTCTTGTGCTTTTACAAGCAGCAACCCTGGTTTTCTCTCCAAATGTTTGTGACTTTAAAGCCCAAGCTCATTCATATTTCACAAAACAACTTCCTAGGAGCTGTTAAAACAGTTTTTATGACAGTCAAGGAGGGTATACTTGGAAGATCCCAAGCAGAATTACTCTTACTCTGGGTATTGTTACTCTGAAAGTTCTGATCTTTTATCTTACAAGTTAACAAATCAGTCTGTCATTTGTTCATAGATGTTAATAAGAGCCACAGAACTTCTCAGTCAGAAACAAGGGTCTTTTTTACACATGGCACAAAAGACAGCATAAACATCAACATATCTGTTCCATCTCTCTTTGCTCCACAATATGACATGGATGGACACAGACGCTTATGTCTGCTCTCAAAAGAAGCACCCTAAGCTTTGGGAACTAGAATCTTTAAAAATTGTCAACAATTAGGCCTTTTTTTGGGCTTCCCTGGTGGCTCAGCTGGTAAAGACCCAGGTTCAGTTCTTGGATTGGGAAGTTCTCCTGGGGAAGGAAATGGCAACCTACTCCAGTATTCTTGCCTGCAAAATGCCATGGATGGAGGAGCCTGGCAGGCTACAGTCTATAGGGTTGCAAAGAGTCAGTCGCAATTGAACAACTTCAGTTAGGCCTTCTTTTTACTCCAATGTAAAACCCTGTCTCAAGGCTATTACCTTTACAAACATTATTGAAAATATATCCAGAACAAAGAAACAGTTAGTGACTGATTTGCAAAATGCACACAAATAGAGAAACAAGGAGAACTGTATCTTGATAATATCCATCCTTTGTTTTTACACTGCTTTGGCTTCTAATGAAGTTTTCCATGATTATACATTCTGTTAGCCACTTATTCATCTGGCTACTAGAGGCTAGGGCCATATCTGTTCAGTTTCTCCCATACAATCAATAGGATTATAATCAGCAGAATGAAGTTGATGCACAATCTGAATGTCATCTATGGCCTGCTGCTGCTGCTAAGTCGCTTTTATGAAGTTTTCCATGATTATACATTCTGTTAGCCACTCATTCATCTGGCTACTAGAGGCTAGGGCCATATCTGTTCAGTTTCTCCCATACAATCAATAGGATTATAATCAGCAGAATGAAGTTGATGCACAATCTGAATGTCATCTATGGCCTGCTGCTGCTGCTAAGTCGCTTTAGTCGGGTCTGACTCTGTGCAACCCCACAAACAGCAGCCCACCAGGCTCCTCCGTTCCAGGGATTCTTCAGGCAAGAACACTGGAGTGGGTTGCCATTTGCTTCTCCAATGCATGAAAGTAAAAAGTGAAAGTGAAGTCACTCAGTGTGTCTGACTCTTAGTGACCCCATGGACTGCAGCCCACCAGGCCCCTCTGTCTATGGGATTTTCCAGGCAAGAGTACTGGAGTGGGCTGCCATTGCCTTCTTCACATCCATGGCCTAGGGACCCAAAATTAGTCAGCTAAACTGAACCCTTAAACCATTTTGGTCTACTTTCAAAAGCTAGGTGGAATTTTCCTTAAGTTTCTATATTAATCTTGCCATTTGGTCCAACAATTAATTCAGATACAACAGGATGTATCAGTGAATGTGCAGACTGATTTAGCCAGAGGGAGGGAATCTAGGGCGATTCTGCCATTCAGAATAGTCCTGTTTAGTGATCTGAATCAGACCCAAATGCTTTCCTTAGCTAGGGTGGCATAATTTTTCACTTCAGTCAAATTTGGGAAAGCATTTTGGATCACCTTTTCTAACTGAACAGATCTATTTGTAGAAATACGTGACCGCAGGGTCTACATAGTCAGCATGCTATACCTCTTGAGTATCTCATCTAAAGATTGCTAAACCTATTACTGTTTGCTTAAAAACTTTCAGGTCTCTTATGACCACCTCTAGGGTAAAAGTACTGTGTTTGTGGGAGAACTGTAAGTTAATACCTGACTTCCACACAAGAAGTATAATTCAAGGGCCATATATAGTAGCTCTGGCAAGAAAGTATTGGTTACATTTGTTGAGGCCTTTCCAGCATAACCTATATTGTGGGGGCACAGGTTTACATTCCTTCCAAAGTGTACTCTTGACTGATTGATAATGTTCATAGTTCAAATAATTGAGTTAAGTTCTTTTTTGGAATGGACTGCCTGCATGCAGTCTATCCAATCTGTCTTGTTTGTTGGTTTCACAAACCAAGTGGCAGTCCTCTGTCCCATAAAATAACTGATTGATGGCTATAAGAGTGAGAGTATAATACATCTGAGGATATTGATAAGCATTTTTCACAGAGGTACAAGACCTAGGGCCATCCCCTAACTTTCTAATTGATTTCTTAGGAAAGTTATGGAGAATTATGATCAAATAATAGTCAGAACCTTCTGGTAGAGAATGGCAGAATATGTCAAGAAGCCCTAGGAAAGACAGGCAAGATGGTGGAGAAATAGAATAGGGAGACCACTTTCTCCCGCATAAAACATCAAAAGATTATTTCAATGCCGAGACACTGCCACAAAACAACTTCTGAATGCTGGTGGAGGACACCAGGCACCCAAAAAGGCAGCACATTCTCTTCAGAATGAGGTAGGACAAAATATAAAAGACAAAAAGAGAGTCAAAAGAGTTAGGGACAGAGACCTGTCCTGGGGAGGGAGTTGTGAAGAGAAGTTTCCAAACCAGTGGGTTTATGGAGAGTTTTGGATCTCAGAGGGCAACATAACTGGGAGGGAAAAAACAACAACAATAATAAAAAACACACAGAATATGTGCCTAACAATAACTCCCAGTGAAGAAGCAGCCCAGACACTCACATCCAGCACTAGCAGGTGGGCGCAGGACAGGCTGCATGTTTAGGGTAAGGACTGGGCCTGAATGCTCTGAGGGCAATCTGAGGGAGCTAACGTGAGATAGCAACCCAAACTGTGGGATAGCCAGAGAGAGAGAGAGAGAAAGAGAGAGAGAGAGAGAGAGAGAGAATTGACCTTTCCAATCAAAAGCTCCAACCTGGCCCTTCACAGAACAAAGGGTTGAGCCAGCACCAAAGGAGAGCTAGGCTGCAGCACACAGTGCTCTCCCTGCCACTGGAGGCGGAGAGGCAGGTGCGCAACAGCCAGAACTGGAAGGCAAGAGGCAATCTCAGCCCCAGGGGGGGCATCCTCCACCAAACCTTGAGAAGGCTCCCAGTTGCTAACCACGTCTTCCTAGGATCCTGGATGATTGACATCTGCCAAGAGAGTTGCAGCCAGAGATCAGCTCCCCAGAGGAGATACACAGCACACGCGAGGTGGTGCTCCAGCAGCACACCCAAGAAACTGAGTGGCAAGAAGCAAGGAGGTGATTAAGACACATGGCACACCTGGAAGCACCTGATCGCCTGAGCTGCTTGGACATGGGAAGCACACAAAAATGCAGACCTTGCTTTGGACAGTATTCTTGCAGAGCAACCTGGAGCCTGAGCAGTGTAGGCCCAGAAAGCACATGCTGCCGTGAGTTGGGGCCAACCTAGTGTGGTCCATACAGTGTAAGCACTTCCCCCACACACCAGTGATACTTGTTTGCAGTGTTCCTCACTTCCCACAATACAGCAAAAGAAGTGAGCCTTAAAAAGTGACTAGCTTCACCCCCTTCTGTCAGTGCAGAAATCAGACACTGAAGAGACTTAAAAACAGGAAGCCAAAAAAAACAAAACAAAACAAACAAACAAAAAAAAAAACACCACACACACACACAAAAACAGAAATGAAGGAACTGCTCTGGAAGTGTCAAGTGCAACAGATGAAAACCTGTAGTTAACTCTAACGAAGCATTGGAAGGGGCCTATAGACCTTGAGAAGAAGTAAAAGATGGAACAAGGAACTATCTGAAACTGAACTGACTGCACACTGCCCACAACAGCTCCAGAGTAATTTCCAGATATATTTTTATTATCATCATTTTTAAAACTTTTACGTTTTTTATAATTAATTTAATTTTCATTTTTGTAACCTACTCAGTTTAGTTTAGTTGTTTAGTCATGTCCGACTCTTTGTGACCCCATGAATTGCAGCATGACAGACCTCCCTGTCCATCACCAACTCCCAGAGATAATTCAAACTCATGTCCATCGAGGCAGTGATGTCATCCAGCCATTTCATCCTCTGTCATCCCCTTCTCCTCCTGCCCTAAATCCCTCCCAGCATCAGAGTCTTTTCCCATAGGTCAATTCTTTGCATGAGGTGGCCAAAGTAATGAAGTTTCAACTTTAGCATCATTCCTTCCAAAGAACATCCAGGGCTGATCTCCTTCAGAATGGACTGGTTGGATCTCCTTGCAGTCCAAGGGACTCTAAAGACTCCTCCAACACCACAGTTCAAAAGCATCATTTCTACCACGCTCAGCTTTCTTTACAGTCCAACGCTCACATCCATACGTGACCACTGGAAAAACCATAGCCTTGACTATACGGACATTTGTTGGCAAAGTAATGTCTCTGTTTTTTGATATGCTCTAGGTTGGTCATAATTTTCCTTTCAAGAAGTAAGCATCTTTTAATTTCATGGCTGCAATCACCATCTGCAGTGATTTTGGAGCCCAAATAAATAAAGTCTGACACTGTTTCCACTCTTTCCCCATCTATTTGCATTAAGTGATCGGACCAGATGCCATGATCTTCGTTTTCTGAGTGTTGAGCTTTAAGCCAACTTTTTCACTTTCCTCTTTCACTTTTATCAAGAAGCTTTTTAGTACCTCTTCACTTTCTGCCATAAGGGTAGTGTCATCTGCATATTTGAGGTTACTGACATTTTTCCCGGCAGTCTTGATTTCAGTTTGTGCTTCTTCCAGCCCAGCATTTTTCATGATGTACTCTGCATAGAAGTTAAATAAGCAGGGTGACAATATACAGCCTAGACATACTCTTTTTCCTATTTTGAACCAGTCTGTTGTTCCATGTCCAGTTCTAACTGTTGCTTCTTGAGCTGCATATAGGTTTCTCAAGAGGCAAGTCAGGTGGTCTGGTATTCCGATCTCTTTCAGAATTTTCCAGAGTATTGCAATCGACACAGTCAAAGGCTTTGGTATAGTCAATAAAGCAGAAGTAGAAACAAAACAATCTGAAATTCAGTACATGGATGCAAGCTCAAAAACTACATAATGATCTCTGCTTGTTTCCAAGGCAAGGCATCTAATATCACAGTAATCCAAGCCTGTGTCTTCTTAATCATTGTCTCCAGATTATTCACTTATAACTTTATTTTGTTTTCAAAATTGTGGATCAAGTCTGAAAAAGAATTCAGAATAATGATGGGAAAGATGATTTAAAATCTTGAAAACAAAATGGCGTTACAGATAAATAGACTAGAGAGAAGGATTGAGATGATGCAACAAATGTTTAACAAGAATCTAGAAGAAATAAAAAATATATATATCAATAATGAATAATGCAATTACTGAGGCCAAAACACTCTGGAGGGACCCAACAGTAGAATAACTGGGGCAGAAGACAGTATAAGTGAGGTGGAAGACAGAATGGTGGAAATAAATAAAGCAGAGAGGAAAAAAGAAAACAGAATTAAAAGAAATGAGGACAACCTCAGAGACTTCTGGGATAATGTTAAACATGGCAACATTCGAATCATAGAGTCCCAGAAGAAGAAGACAAAAAGTAAGGGCCTGAGAAAATTCATGAGGAGATAATAGATGAAAACTTCCCTAAAATGGGGAAGGAGACTAGCCATCCAAGTCCATGAAATCCAGAGAGTGCCAAACAGGACAAATTCAAGGCAAAATACAGCAGTTCATTTCAGTTCACTTCAGTCTTAAATACCCCAAGACACATATTAATCAAATTAGTGAAGATCAAACATAAAGAGCAAATATTAAAAATAGCAAGGGTAAAACAACAAATAAACACAAGGGGATCCCCATAAGGATAGCAGCTAATCTTTCAATAGAAACTCTTCAAGTCAGAAGGGAATGGCAGGGTATACTTAAAGTGATGAAAGAGCAAAACCTGCAACTCAGATTACTGTACCCATCAAAGCTCTCATTCAAATATGTAGGAGAAATCAAAAGCTTTACAGACAAGAAACAGCTGAAAGAATTTAGCACCACCAAAGCAGCTCTTCAACAAATGCTAAAGGATCTTCCCTAGATAAGAAACACAGAAAAGGTTTACAAACTGGAACCCAAGACAATAAAGAAAATGGCAATGGGATCATACTTATCAATAATTACCTTAAATGTAAATGGGATGAATGCCCCAACCAAAAGATGAAGACTAGCTGAATGGATACAAAAATAAGACGCCTATATATGCTATCTACAAGAGACCCACCTCAAAACAAAGGACACATACAGACTGAAAGTGAAGGGCTGGAAAAAATATTTCATGTGAATGGAGAGCCAAAGAAAGCATGAATAGCAATACGCCTATCAGATAAAATAGACAAGGAAGGACACTGCATAATAATCAAAGGATCAATCCAAGGAGAACATACAACAGTTATAAATATATAAGCACCGAACATAGGATCACTGCAATATGTAAGGCAAATGCTAAAAAGTATGAAAGAGGAAATTAACAGTAACACAATAATTGTGGGAGACTTTAATACCCCACTCACACCTATGGACAGATCAACCAAAGAGAAAATTATCAAGGAAACACAAACTTTAAATGATGCAATGGACCAGTTAGACCTAATTAATATCTATAGGACAGTTCACCCCAAAACAAAGACTTTCATCTTCTCAAATGCACACAGAACAATCTCCAGGATAGATACTATCCTGCGCCATTAAGTATGAAAGAGGAAATTAACAGTAACACAATAATTGTGGGAGACTTTAATACCCCACTCACACCTATGGACAGATCAACCAAAGAGAAAATTATCAAGGAAACACAAACTTTAAATGATGCAATGGACCAGTTAGACCTAATTAATATCTATAGGACAGTTCACCCCAAAACAAAGACTTTCATCTTCTCAAATGCACACAGAACAATCTCCAGGATAGATACTATCCTGGGCCATAAATCTAGCCTTAAGAAAGAAAGTGAAAGAAGTGAAAGTGAAAGTGAAGTCACTCAGTCGTGTCCGACTCTTTGCTACCCCATGAACTGTAGCCTATCAGGTTCCTCTGTCCATGGTATTTTCCAGGCAAGAGTGCTGGAGTGGACTGCCATTTCCTTCTCCAGGGTATCTTCCCAACCCAGGAACTGAACCCGGGTCTCCTGAATTACAGGCAGAAGCTTTGCGGTCTGAGACACTAGGGAAGCCCAAAATTTTTTAAAAAGTGAAATCATTTCAAGCATCTTTCTGAACATAATCCGGTAAGATTAGATGTCAAATTTAGGGAAAAAATCATTAAAAATACAAACATATGGAGGTTAAACAACACATTTCTGAATAACCAACAAACTACACAAGAAATCAAAAAAGAAATCAAAATATGTAAGAAACAAATAAAAACAAAAACACAACAATCCAAAACCTATGGGATTCAGTAAGAGCAGTACTAAAGGGGAAGATTCATAGCAATACAAGCTTACCTCAAGAAACGAGAGAATCGTTTATTTTTCTGGAGTTGAGCTCCTTAACTTGCTTGTATATCTTTGAGATTAGTTGTTTGTCAGTTGCTTCATTTGCTATTGTTTCATAAGGCAGTTCTAGTTGCAATTTTTAAAGGAATCTCCACACTGTTTTCCATAGTGGCTGTACTAGTTTGCATTCCCACCAACAGTGGAAGAGGGTTCCCTTTTCTCCACATCCTCTCCAGCATTTATTGCTTGTAGACTTTTGGATCACAGCCATTCTGACTGGTGTGAAATGGTACCTCATTGTGGTCTTGATTTGCATTTCTCTGATAATGAGTGATGTTGAGCATCTTTTCATGTGTTTGTTAGCCATCCATATGTCTTCTTTGGAGAAATGCCTGTTTAGTTCTTTGGCCCATTTTTTGATTGGGTCGTTTATTTTTCTGGAGTTGAGCTGCATGAGTTGCTTGTATCTTTTTGAGATTAGTTGTTTGTCAGTTGCTTCATTTGCTATTGTTTTCTCCCATTCAGAAGGCTGTCTTTTCACCTTACTTATAGTTTCCTTTGTTGTGCAGAAGCTTTTAATTTTAATTAGATCCCATTTGTTTATTTTTGCTTTTATTTCCAGTATACTGGGAGGTGGATCACAGAGGATCCTGCTGTGATTTATGTCAGAGAGTGTTTTGCCTATGTTCTCCTCTAGGAGTTTTATTGTTTCTGGTCTTACGTTTAGATCTTTAATCCATTTTGAGTTTATTTTTGTGTGTGGTGTTAGAAACTGATCTAGTTTCATTCTTTTACAAGTGGTTGACCAGTTTTCCCAGCACACTTTTTAAAGAGATTGTCTTTACTCCATTGTATATTCTTGCCTCTTTTATCGAAGATAAGGTGTCCATAGGTGTGTGGATTTATCTCTGGGCTTTCTATTTTGTTCCATTGATCTATATTTCTGTCTTTGTGCTAGTACCATACTGTCTTAATGACTGTGGCTTTGTAGTAGAGCCTGAAGTCAGGCAGGTTGATTCCTCCACCTTTTAATTGGAATAAGGTAGGGAGTGATTAGACAATATTGAGGAGAGTGGCATGATCTAGTTAGATCTTAAGAAGACCTCTCTGAGGTCTGAATGGAGAAGAGGTTATAGAGTCAGAGGCAACAGCAGAGAGACCAGGTAGGTGATCACCATGATGATAATCCAAGGGAGTGGTAATGCTGGCTTCAGTCAGGGAGGCAGTGAAGGAAGGTTTGAGTAGAAATGAAAAAGTGTGACATAGTCAAAGAAGGGAGGAGGATGACTTGATTAAAAAAGTATAATAGCCTGCCAGCACAAAGAACTCATTTGAAGTTGCTGGTTGTGAATTTAAAATGAGGTCAGCCAGTATTGTGCTTCTTTTTCCCAGGCACATATGCCATGCAGGTTCAGTGAGAGTAGGAAGAGATTTAGATTCAACCTGCGTTGTAATTTAATGCAAAAGTACGACTTAGGAAAAGAGAGACAATGTGCATGTGCGAGTTCAGACAGTAATTAGCAATGGCGTTTCAGTGGGTAAGGGGGAAAGTGAAGACACGAGGAGCTGAGGCACAGCAAGGAGCTGGGATTAAAGGTATGCCTGCCTGTGTACACGTTCAGTCCTGTCCGGCTTTTTGCAACCCCATGGACGGTAGCCCGCCAGGCTCCTCTGTGCATAGGATTTTCCCGATAAGAATACTGGAGCACGTTGACATTCCCTTCTCCAGGGGAGCTTCCTGACCCAGCGATTGATTGAACCTGCATCTCCTGCATTACAAGCAGATTCTTTACCACTGAGCCCCCGGGGAAGCCTCTAAAGAAGATGTAGTCCGTACTATTAAAAAAGTTATCAGTGTGTCTATTTAAATCACAAAAACGTATTATCACACAGGTGGAATTAGAAAGTCATGGCGAGTCACAGGATAAAATCTTTAGATAAAAAGGAAGAGCAGTTTTGGAAGTTTGTGTCTCTCCAGGAATGGGGGCATGCTGGATAAACACTGAAGCTGGCTTCATTCATTCACTCACACACTCGGTCTTCACTGTGCCAAAGATGGAGATGCAAACATATGTGAGAGAGAGTCTGCTTACCCAGGCTTCTGACCAGTGGAAGGGACAGGAAACAGATAATTAAAACTGTGTTCCATGTGATCAACCAACCATGGAGACAAGAGTGAAAGAGTGGAGGGATTTGGAGTTGGAGGAACCTTCTCAGATAAGGCAGCTGGGAATCCTTTGAAGTATAAATACATCTTTCAAGATAGATAAAGAGGTTAGGGCATCTGGCAGAGACAGAAAGTGTACAAAAATGAAGTGAACTGTGCTGCTGCTAAGTCGCTTCAGTCGTGTCCAACTCTGTGTGACCCCATAGACGGCAGCCCACCAGGCTCCCCCATCTCTGGGATTCTCCAGGCAAGAACACTGGAGTGGGTTGCCATTTCCTTCTCCAATGCAGGAAAGTGAAAAGTGAAAGTGAAGTCACTCAGTCGAGTCCAGCTCTCAGCAACCCCATGGACTGCAGCCTACCAGGCTCCTCTGTCCACGGGATTTTCCAGGCAAGAGCACTGGAGTGGGTTGCCATGAAAGTTAACTGGCAGGGCACTTACTTACTGTGTAAATAGTATATTAGCAGAAGCTGTTGAGTTGGATCTGAAACACAAGCTGAAGCCATGGTAAGGATGCCTCATGGTAAGGATGCCTCATGTTGTAAACAGTTGGAGTCACCATTGGTTTTAAACAAAGGAGTGACCACCAGGTCTAGATTTTATAAAACTTCTGGCAGGTGTACGGAAGATGGGTTAAAACCAGCCCTGGAAGTGGAAAACAAATTAGGATGTTGTTGTAATAACCCAATTAAGAATTGCAAGGGTCTCAGTCAGCAAGAAGAATGGCTATGAGTGTATAAGGTTGCAGCTGATAATTTTTAAACTGTATCTTTAAATGTTTTTCAGTATATCCACAAAGTCTTTTGACGAAGACTACAATCAACTTTAGAACATTATCATTACTGTTGAGAGAAACCCCATTAGCGTGAGCAGTTACTCTCAATTGATAACTCCCTCCCTGTTCCCTAGCAATTATTAATCTACTTTCTATCTTCATTGTTGAACTCAGCAGGTTCAGGTTGTACCCAACTGTTTTGCAACCTCAGGGACTGTAGCCTACCAGGCTCCTGATCCATGGGATTTCCCGGGTAAGAACACTGGAGTGGGTTGCCATTTCTTTTCTCCAGAGAATCTTCCCAACGGAGGGATTCAGGGAATAATTTACTACCGAGCTACTGGGAAAATCCTTCTATCTCTTGAATTTGCCTATTCTAGACATTTTAAATAAACTGAATCATAGAATATGTGGTCTTTCATGCCTGGCTTCTTCACTTCATACAAGTTTTTCTGTGGACATATGTTTCCAGTTCTCTTGGATATATACCCTAGGAATAGAATTTCTGGCTCATATAGCAACTTTATGTTTAACTTTTTGAGGTACTGCCAAATTCTCTTCCAACATGGTTGTATCACTTTACATTCCCACCAGGGATATATGAGACTTCCAATTTCTCAACATCCTTATCAACAATTATTATTGTCTCACTGTTTTTGATTATAGCTCCCCTAGTGGAAGTGAAGTGGTAACTCGTGGTTTTGGTTTGGATTTAACTGATTTCTAATGATAAAAAGTATCTTTTCATATTTTATTGGCCAATTACATATCTTCCTTAAATAAATATCTATTCCGATGGTCTGCCCATGTTAAATTGGCCCCTTATCTTTTCATTGAAAGTGTTAGTCACTCAGTCGTGTCTGATTCTTTTGGAGCCCTTGGACTTTAGCCCACCAGGCTCTTCTGTCCATGGAATTCTCTAGGCAAGAATACTGGAGTGGGTTGCCATTCCCTTCTCCAGGAGATCTTCCCCACCTAGGGATCAAACACAGGTCTCCCACTTTGCAGGCAGATTTTTTTACCATCTGAGCCACTGTCCTTTTATTATTTAATTGTAAAAGAGTTCTTTATATAATTCTATATAAAAATCTCATATCAGATTTATAAACGTTTTGTGCTATGGGTTATCTGTTTATTTTCTTGATGGCATCCTTTGAAGTCTAAAAGGTTTTTATTTTGATGACATCTGATTTGTTCATTGTTTCTTTTCTCTCCTGTGTGATTGATCTCATAGCTAGAAGGCTTTGCCTTATGCAGGGTCCTGATGATGTATTCCTATATTTTTTCCACAGTGTTTATACTTTTAGCTCTTATGTCTAGATCTATCATATATTTTTAGTTAGTTTTTGAGCATGATATGAGGATGCCATCCAGCTTCATTCTTTCGCATATGGATTCCACTCATTCAAGCATCCGTGGTTGAAAAGACTATGCCAGCACCTGGATTTAGCCTGAGCCTAAGCCCCTACTGAGGACGACCCCTAGGGCCAGTACTCACTGCATAACCAGACTCCATCCTGTCAGAGGCCACCTCCCTCTTGTGGCTTAAGGGGATGCTGTTGCAGGGAAATGTTGGAAGAAGAGAAAAAAGGAGTTAATGGATTAGAAAAGGGAGCACTTTGTAAGTAACTCTCCACATTTCCCACCTCTCTCTGGGTTAAGGGGTCACAGAGAGAACCAGCCCAGGAGATAGCTGAATATGGGAGAAAATGGACCCCAAGGTGCCCATATACCACTTGGATACATCAGTGGGATTAATGGAACAAGCTCAGGTTCCAATGGTTGCCTATTCCTTTCAAAATGGAAATGTATTCTCTAAGCAGGAAAGTACAGTGTTGGGCCAAGGGTGAAAGAGACCACCTGGATTGGGTCCTAGCTGTAACTGTTTCATTTTACTTCTTCCTCTTGCCAGCCCTAACTTGGCCCGATATTCAATTGTTTCTGACTTCAGAGTCATAAGAATGCTTGGAATACTCTGAACATAAGTCCTTTGTTACTTTTATGAATTGCAAATATTTCCACCTAATACAGAGCTTGCCTTTTCAGCTTGTTGTCAGTGTTTGGGGAAGAGCAAAAGTTTTCATTTTATTTGAAGACCAATTTATAATTTTGTCTTTTATGTTTCATGTATTTTGTAGCCTCAGTAATGTTTGCATAACCCAAGTTCATAAAGATGCTTTTCTATGTTTACTTAGAGTTTTAGCTTTTACTTTTAGACTATGTTCTGTTTCAAGGTAATTTTTGCCAAGGCTGTGAGGCAAGAATGAAGAGGAAGCAAGGCGAGTTTGTGATTTTTAAAAAAGTCTTTGCTATAATAGACAATTAAAAGCAACCATTCCATAAGATGCAGTACTGTACGTAGTGATAGAAATTCTGCTGATGCTGCCTGTGGAGCTGGAAGGGATTTCATCAGGCAAGGTCACCTGGAGTCTCTTGATGGGCGAGTGGAGTGGAATTCCTCTACCTGCGCTCTTATATACTTGAATGTTCATAGCAACTATATTTGCAGTAGTCAAAATCTAGAATCAAGCCAGATGTCATTTAGGTGAGCATTTAACCAATCTGTGGGTAAGCCGTACTATGGAATACTATTCAGCAATAAAAAAGAACAGACTATTGAAACACCCAACAGCTTGCATGAATCTTCAGGGAACATGCTAGGTGAAAAAGTCAATCACAAAAGCTTACACACTATGTGATTCCGAGCATATAACTTTTAGAAAGTTATTTTAGAAGTGGAGGACAGATTAGGGACTGCCAAGTATAGGCATTGGAGGGAGGAGGTGTGAGAGGTAGGCGTGATTATGAAAGGGCATCAGGAGTGGTCCTTGCGGTGTTGGAGCTGTTGAGTACCTTAACATGAGTGACAGATACACAAACCTCCACCAGTGATGTAACTGTATAGAATTTCACACAAATGCACACACATACACACTAAAACATGGGAAATCTGAAAAAGATGGTAGATATGTCAATGTCAGTATGCTGGTTGTAATACTTGCTTTAGCTTTGTAAGCTGCTATTCTTGTCCAAAACTGAGCAAATTTTACAAGGGATCACTCTACATTATTTCTATGTGAATCTATAAAGATCTCAGTACAAATTTCAGTTAAAAATTAGAAAACTGAACTAAAGGATTTTAAAGGTCATTCATCTCACCAAAGGTTACATATGGCATGTAAGTACATGAAAAGATAGTGACCACCAGTAGCTATTAAGAAAATGCTAATTAAAACCACATGACGTGTTGGAGAGGCTATGAAACAACAGGAACTCTCATTTGGTGCTGGTTGAGACGCAAAATGGTACAGCTACTTTGGAAAGCAGGTTAGTAGAGTTTTCATAAAGTGAAAATTACAGCTGTTATGTGAACCAGATATCTTACATCAGGGTATTTACCCCAATTCAAAACAACATGTCTAGGTAAAAAAATCATACACTGCTGGCCATAGTCACTTTATGCATGATAACTCCATTAAGAATTGGGACCCCAGTCATTTGTCTACTGACAAACTGATCAACAAAGCACAGTTCAGTTCAGTTCAGTCGCTCAGTCATGTCCGACTTTTTGCAACCCCATGAACCACAGCACGCCAGGCCTCCCTGTCCATCACCAACTCCTGGAGTCCACCCAAACCCATGTCCATCGAGTCGATGATGCCATCCAACCATCTCATCCTCTGTTGTCCCCTTCTCCTGCCCTCAATCTTTAGAATGAAATACTACTCAGCAGTGTACAAAATGAATGGACCATTGATAAATGCATCAACATGAGTACATTTGAAAATCATTATGTTGAAGGAAGGGATCCAGGCACAAAAGAGTACACACTGTCATGATTCCATTTGAATGATATTTAAGAAAATGTGAGACCACACTGACATGAATCAGATCAGTGGTTACCAGAGGCTGACATTGCCTGCAAGGAGACATGGGGACTTCTGGCGTTGCTGGAGATGCTCTATATCTTGATTGCAGTAGCAGTTACATAACTGTATGTATATTTGTCAAGAAGTATGAAACATTACACTTAAAATGGGTGAAATGTGTTTTATATAAGTTATACCTCAAGAAACCTGATTTGATAACATCTTCAGGAAAGCCATGAATAGATTCTCCTGTGCTTCATCTGGAGATTTCTGAATGTTGTCCAATTGGCTCAATGTGCTTTAAATCTCAGAACTGGAAGGAATCTTAGACATGGATATTTGGGTCACTCTCCGGTTTTACACGGAACGAAACTGAAGTCTAGAGAAAACAGTCTTCCCTAAGGCCTCATAGTTAGTGAATAAGAAGCTCGGACTAGAAGCCACTCTCCTGAATTTCTAATGTTCTTCATTATACAGTGGTCTCCTCTGAGGGTGCAAACCAGGCCTTAGCAATCTTTCCTCTTGAACTCTCAGCTGCTCTTTCCATCTGCAGTCACCCAGCTTGGCCCTCTGTATATGGCACAGACTGTCATATTTATTTTTGAATTAATAACAGAACCTGAGTGGCAGAGGCTGGGAGGAAGGACAGTGACAGGGGAAAAGGTCAACGCATCATCATTCACTCTGTACCCAGCTTGTCAGGATCTCACTGCATACAAATGAGAAGGAAGGGGTCTTCTTAGGTCTATGTTAAAATTTTCAGTTTAGTCCAATCAGTTTGATTTCACTTTTAAAAAAAAATGTCTTGCTAACGATCAGAACAACACATTCATCTGTTCAGTCATGTATTTTTGAATGTACTTTCTATGTGTGTTTCATGTTAGGTGCAGTTTTGTAAAGTAAACATGCTATTGTGACATTCAGTCGCTATCACTGAATAGAGATTTATAAGCAGAGGACTTCTTCACTACATCATATACAAATTTCTCGTATAGAAAATAATATTAGGTTCAGCTCCCACAGTTCAGAGTCAATCAAACAATGTTTTTAATAAAAACTAATTGAAACAACATGAAGATTATTCTTTTTTAAGAATATTTAAGTCTTAGAACATTGCCTAATTTTGATGTGTGAATTTTTCAGTTAATCAAAAAATAAAAATAAAACCTATAATTAACTTTTTTTTTGTATTTGATTAAAAAGGATGAGAATACATTTTGTGTGTGTGTGCAAAACAAGTCCCAATTACAACATTTACTAAGTTTTTTCTCCTGATATTTACTTCAAGTAGTGAATTTCTTTCTCTTGAATAACTAAATTGTTTTCTCTGATTGTAGCAGTAAGAGCTTTGTACAGCATCACTATTTTTTGCCCATTCTTTTCTCGTATGTCATTTTGAGTATACTCAATTCTCAAACATGTTCTGAAATTAAAAATAAAACACTAGGGAAAAAATAGAAAATAGTACATTAAATTTACAAATGCAGTTGAAAATTTCTAGAGATGTGTATAA